>CAUYPK010127250.1:0-11727 GCA_963574355.1 Loris lydekkerianus
ATATATAAAATATAAAAATCACCAAAGAAAAAAAAAAACAACTATCTCGAGCAAAATTTAAAAAACAAAAAAAAAGCACCACTCTATATATATATATATATATATATATATATATATATATATATACATATATATATATATATATATATATATATATATATATATATATATCTTGGTGAATATTGTCTGGGCAACAGGTGATCTTCTTGGGTATGAGATGTTAATCATAATGTTGATACAGCTATACAAGATGGAGTCTGGAGGCCTCTGCTGATTTGTCAAACCCTGCAGGGTGGAGAACCTAAATCTCTCCTCAGCCTGCTTAAAAGGCACTTTAAACTGCTAACCTTGGCTAAGCAGATGTTTTCCCAAGAAAGCACTTGTCACTGGGATCCCTCCTGAAGTGGCTGCCCATTTACCCAGTGTGCCAAAACTGGTCTCACTCTATGCCCCTGAGGGCCAAGGCTGTGAGGTGTCTCAGTCCCCACCCTTAGGCTGCTCAGTCACTAGATTACTCACCCAAGGTCTCCCGACCAATAGATACTCACTCTGCGACACTGACAATGGAGCTGGCTGGGGAAGTTCTCTCACAATGGCTCTGCACGTCCCACAGCTGAACACCATTAGCTCCGTTCAGGCTCAGCAGCTCAGTCTGGGGTCCTAGACAACACTTAAAGTCCTCCACACTCTCACCCAAGTTCTCCCAAGGTAGTTCAATTGAGTGCTAAGTCAAAAAAAAAAAAAAAAAAAAAAAAAAAAACACCAAAAAACAGCTCATAGGTAAGGCCTTTTCAGTTTGCAATCTCACTGGTGCTGTACTTGTACTTACAGCTATCAGTACAATTAGACTGAACAAACACATGCAACCACTTGCCTGTTCTCCACTGCTTTTGTCCACCTCATGGGGTCCAAAAGTCTCTCGCTGACTCCCTGTGTCCCCAAAGGGATGTTTCTGGGAAGATCTCACCAGCCAGAGATGCCTGGAGTCTTCTCTCCCTAGTCTCACTGTGCCGAATTGCAAGAAAGCTGTTACTTGGCTGCCATCTTGCTCCTACCCCCTGAACTCAGTTCTTTTTTATCAGTACATTGTGTCAAGTTTGCAATATGCAATTTCAAAGCACAATAAAAGAGAGCAAGCATCAGATATGGTGGACACGTTGGAATGATCAGACTAGAAATTTAAATCAACTACGGTTCATATTCTAAAAGCTGTAATGGAAAAAGTGGATAATGTTTGAGAACAGATGTATAATCCAAGCATAAAGATGGAAAACCTTTAAGAAAGAATCAAAAGGAAATGCTAAAAATAAAAATGAAGCATGCCCATGATGGGCCTATCAGGTAGACTTGGCAGAGCCAAGGAAAGAAGCAGTGAGCTTGATTCGTTATTATTCTATTATTCCATTATTGAAGAAATGTCAATAGAAATTTCCAATTTTTATTGCCATTATTAGAAAATATGATTTTCATGTGTTAAGCTTATATCTTGCAACCTTGGTAGAACCACTTATTAGTTCTAAGAGCTTTTGTGCCATTTCCTCGGGATTTGCTTCAGTGAAAGTCATGTCTTCTGAGGCTCAGGACAGAGCTGTGGAACCCGTACCATTCGGCATGCCTCCTACTACCTCTTTAATGTTCTTGGCTTATTCCACTACAATCACACTACCAATGCTGAATAGTAGTGGTGAGAGGGCACATCCCTGCCTTGTTTCTGATCTTAGGGGGAAAGCACTGTCAACCTGAAATAATCAAAAGGGTCACAATGCAGCATAAATTAGAGTACCCTGAGGGGAAAACATTGAGGACATGCTTCCTGGAAAGCACAGACTCTGAAGATTGAAGCCAGTGTTCCAAAACATAGAAGTTTGTGATCTTTCATGTAGACAAAGTTCAGGGAAACTTAGCAGAATTTCTACATCTTTCTATGTAAGGCTGGATTCACAGTTACAACGAACTGATTAGTTGAGGTGGTCTTTTCCTTTTGGAAAAGTCCCACACAGAAAATGTAATAGTCACAGGGTCTTGAGCACCATCTGGTCTGAGTTAAGTCCAGGACAAGAAGAGACCTGGTTAATCTATAACAAAGATCAGTGATTGGAAGGGGAAAGTTCTGGTATGTGGTCTCTCCTAGTCATTTCCATAACAAGAATAATGCAAAAGTAGTTCATCTATAATCTAAGAAGAACTGTAAACATTCTACAGGACTTGTCTCCAGGGCTTACCCCCTCCTTGACATAACAAAATCAGAGGGTCCTGAAATCTTATTTTCTTTTGTAGCATTCAGTCTTTCACTGTAAGGTGTGGTATTTGCTCTAGGTCAGTGGTTCTCAACCTTCCTAATGCCGCAACCCTTTAATACAGTTCCTATAGGTTGCAACCCACAGGTTGAGAACTGCTGCTCTAGGTTTTTGTGGATGTCCTATATTAGTTTTAGTTCCTTTATAGTTCTAGTGTTCTGAGAGTTTTGATTGGATTGCCCCTGGAATTCCTCAAAGGAAGACAGACTCTAAACCAATTAGGCTTGCTGGATATGTTCAGTTATATGAGAAACATTGTCAAATAACAAAGGATATTTAGCCTTCTGTGAGCTATATTTGTGTGGATGCTATGAAAATGCCTTACAGAAACTGTATGAAATTTCTAGAAATCTGATATGTTATCATAATTTTGGCCATTATGTTAAAAGGTCCTATGCTTCTGAAACAAATTTCCTTGTCCATTATGTCATTATCATCATGAACTCTTTTTTTTTTTTTTTTTTTTTTTTTTTTTTTTGATATAGTCAAACTTTGTCAACCGTGTTAGAGAGCCATGGTGTCACAGTTCACAGCAACCTCAAACTTTTGGGCTAAAGCAAGTCTCTTGCCTCAGCCTCCCAGTAGCTGGGAGTACAGGCACCTGCCACAATGCCTGGCTATTTTTTTTTGTTGTTGTTGTTATTGTTTTCATTGTTGCTTAGCAGGCCGTGGCTGGGTTTGAACCCACCAGCCCCAGTGCATGTGGCCGGTGCCCTAACCACTGAGCTATGGACCCGGAGCTCACCAAGAACCCTTACAGATTTTTAACCGTGGCTATTTTAAGTCTTTTCACCCATAGATAATTGTTTCCTGAAAGCTTTAGCAAGCAACCATAATCCTGAAGTGCTTCTTCATCTATTCAAGGAGATTCATAGAAAGGACTCTGATAAGTGCAGGTTTCTAATAACTTTAAGATCACAACATTCAATCTCAGTAAGGATGTCTAGAACTGTAATGAAGAAACTTGTGTCTTCATAAAACTGCTATCCCAAGATCAAACTGAATAAGAATACAATACACAGGATTAAATGCACTGATGAGGGTAATGTTTTTAAGGGTTTTTTTCTTTGAAATTTTGCCAATTCTTTATTTTAATGTTTTGCTCTCCAGATTTAAGGAAACTTACTCTTTTAAGGTATCTCCAGCTTACAGCCATTTGGTAAAGTAGAATTTTGCAAACAAAAGTGGAAACATTTATTTATTGTTCCTATTTGAGTCCTACACAATATGGAAAGTATTTGTATTCTTGTTTTTTGTTGGGTTTTTTTTTTGTTTGTTTGTTTGTTTGAGACAGTCTCACTATGTCGCCCCGAGTAGAGTGTGATGGCGTCACAGTGCACAGCAGTCTCCAACTCTTGAGCTTAAGCAATTCTCTTGCCTCAGCCTCCCTAGTAGCTGGGACTATAGGCACCCGCCACAAAGCCCGGCTATTTTTGGTTAGAGTTGTTATTGTCGTCTGGCGGGCATGGGCTGGATTTGAACCCTCCAGCTCCGGTGTGTACGTGAGTGAGCACCTTGCTTATAAGAACAGTTACTGCTTCTTGAGGGAAACTCTGAGAGCAGGACAGTCTCCTGGCTGGCCTGGGAATGGTTTGCAGCCTGCAGACAAGCCCTCGAGCACCTTAGTGCTCTAATGAGATGAGATCGCTAGCTCATTAGTAAGCAGGTGCCTCAGGGTGGGAGTGGAGCCCATGGGGAAAGAGCACCAAGAGATCCTTAAGCTCGTAGTCCTTCTACGTGGGGCACCCACACCTGTGGTATATCATCTCAATAAATAGCCATGGCGGAGGTTACTCGAGGCGCTCCTGAACCTCTAGGGAGCCTCACATCTTGTAAGCTTGTGCTTTCAATCCACGAACCGCTGTTTCCTGCGTGCTGCGCCCGCAACACAGCGGCCCCAACACCGGTGTATGTGGCTGGCGCCCTAGCCACTGCGCTACGGGCGCCGAACCGCAGTATAATGCTTTTTTTTTTTTTTTTTTTTAATGTTTTCTTTCAGATTAATATGAGGTTACAAACAATTGGTTAGGATGTTTGCATTTGTTAGGAGCATAACTGATTTTACGAGTTCAATAATGTAATAAGTTACCCTCTTCATAGCAGGACACTGATAGAAGTACTGGTTATAGTAACAAGGCTTCCCCTGGGATGCTGTATGTGAGAATGCATGTAGACTGCCTGGCTTCAAGGGTTCCCAGCCTCGTAATGAGAAAAAGGTCACTTCCTGACAGGTCCGGGAACTTCAAAGTATATAGCGTACCTTGAGAAGAGAAGAATTCATCCCCATACACAGGTACTGCAGGTGAAGTCACATGTCTGCCCTGGTTTGGTTTCCTAGCTTCAAGAGGATTTTTAAAGTCCAATCCAGCATTCTTTGTCAAAAGTTCAAGCACGAAAACTGAAAAAGAGCCTCCGTTTGCTAGACACTAATCATTCTGCACATAATAATCAGGCCGTCCTTGACAAGACTAAACTTATTTTGCAGACAAAGTCGTCTTACTCTGATTATCCAAATGGAGATGACTGGAGAGAAAAATTATGATTCTGAAGAAAACTATGGCACATTAAATATGAAATTTCCAATTCAGAACAAAAATTTTAGTTTATTATATCTGAAACAAGAAGCAGTACAATTAAAGTGTGTGCCTAACCTATGGACACAGCGTGGCTATATCAAAGGTAGCTTGCGTACCGAGCAGTGAAGAAACCTGGAGAGAAAGAGGTGATGAGATTGTGAAAGGCATTTTCCACAGCTTGTGCATTTGAAATAGTGGGGATGTACCTTAAATGACCACACACCTTCACAATAAAAATAAACAAGAAGGATCGAACTGAATTGTCAGAGATGTCAAGTGTCAAACTTAGCACTTAAAGAAATCAGACATTTCACACTTAATAACTTCAATATTAGATTGTAGCCCTGCTAATACTTTTCTTTTCTTGTAGACTGTGCTGGATTCTGAATTCTAGTTTCATCCAATATCTTGCTCTAACTCTCCAAGTAAGAACAGGAACTGCTCAGTTCCCTATGCCACAAAAGCAGGAACTGGACAACCCAATGTAAACTTTAGGGGGGCAACCCTCATGCCTGATGTGTGTCCACTCAGAGCAGCAGTTCTCAACCTGTGGGTCGTGACCCCAATGAAAATACATTGCAGCCTTAGGAAGGTTGAGAACCACTGACTCAGAAAGTTCATCAAAGTATCCCTTTCCATAAGCAGATACATTCAAAGTGCAAATGAGGATGAGAAGTTGGTGACTTCAGAACAAGACCCCAATCACAATGAGACCCTTACTCCTCTTAATTTGTCCTTGCTTTTGCCTCTTTCATTTGGCAGATAACAGTGTAGAGCAGGGGTCCTCAAACTTTTTAAACAGGGGGCCAGTTCACTGTCCCTCAGACTGTTGGAGGGCTGTATTATAGTTTAAAAAAAAAAAAAACTGTTAAAAAATTCCTATACACACTGCACATATCTTATTTTGAAGTAAAAAAACAAAACGGGAACAAATACAATCACACCACCTCATGTGGCTCGCGGGCCGTAGTTTGAGGACCTCTGCAGTGTAGAGCACGGGTGTTGGGGCACCAACACCATGCATGGTTGGAAATCCCTAAATAACTTGTAACTCCAAAAACTTACTAACAGCCTACTGTTGACTGGAAACGTTCCTGATCACGTACATGTTGGGTCTGCTGCATATACGACATACCATATGCTCCCTAAATCAAGTAAACTAGAGAAAAGAAAATGTTAAAATCACAAAGAAGAGAATATATATTTACTATTTATTAAGTGGAAGTGGATCATCAAATAGTCTTCCTCATCATCATCTTCACCTTGAATAGGCTGAGGAGATGGAGAGATGAGTCCTGCTGTCTCATGGTAGCAGAGGTGGCAGGAAATTTGCCTGTATGTGGACCTACACAGCCTAAATCTGTGCTGTTCAAGGGCCTATAGTTAGAATTTTATAATCCATAGTTTCTACAGACTTTTGAATCTGTCATGCCAAACCCAGATCTTTGCATGACCTAAGGGATCCTTTAATCCAGCCAGTGGCTAACTTTGGCAACATACTTAATGCACTGTTTGTTCAACTTGTGCTAGTGGTCCCTTTTATAGAGTCAGTCTCCTAGACCCACTTGTTCCCACCCCCTGCTTTCATATGACTCTGTCTTGGGATATGAGGTAATAGAATTGCTGCTTACTGGCCAAACAGGGAAGAGTCTGCATAGTTGCTGACACATTTCTCCCAAATGAATAAAATAAAGCACAGGCTGCTTGGTTAAAATGGGTAGATGGCTCCTCTATTTCCTGCTTTCATCTATTCAGTTTTACTTGGTTTGGTTCATGGGGTCACCTGATTAAAGAGCCCCCAGCAAAATTAGGGTTCCAGTACCAGAGTGGCTAGCCACCCTGCTCCAATAGGAAATTAAGGGGAGGTGGACATGGGTGTTTACAATGTGCCTTTTACAGAATACTCCATTTCCCTAGTCTGACCTGGACCAGGGCTTCCCTCACACGGGAAACTTGTCTATACTGGCATGTATCCTCATGGCCCTTGTCTGACCTGTGTCCAGTTTATGCCTCCCTGACCATCGTTCTGGCATTAGGAACCTGAACTTGTAATCCCTGTGGCATCCTGGGTAAAATTCTGCCTCAGGATAGCCTCTGAGTCTTCAGATGGAAGGTACAGGTTCAATACACCACCACAACTCTCTGGAAGATTTGTCAGTTAAAGATTTTGGGCAGGGAGAGCACGATGGGACCATTCCCAGACCAAGTGAGGCAAGAGTTAAGAGGCAGGTGGGGGAAGAACTAGCAGTCCATACATAGGGGAGTAAGGTGTGGGTCACTTTAACTTCACAGGCAAATGCCTGAGTGGACGGCTTCAAGAAAAGGGTGGAAAGCAAAGAGCAGGGAGCCCCGTCTGCTAAGTCTGGCCACAGGCTCGAGCCTGTGAGCGTGGGGCTCTACTTCTAATGGCCCTAGGCAGCGACCCTTCCTGTGTCCTTCCAACCTCAAGGGCACACTCCACACTCTTAGAATTATTCTCTTGATATTCATAATAGTAACACCCCTGGAGCACCGTATCCTCCAAGAGTCTTCAGTATCTACACACAGCCCTCTGCTGAATGCTACATGGTCTCTCTCCAGCTGGAGTGATGGAAACTCCAAGAGACACATGATAACATGGGCACTGTAACCTAGGAATGACATGTTGAGACTGAAAACCCAAAACGGTGGTGACTGAGAGGGGCACTGATGTCCTAAGTTTTGGTCACACACTCACTAGATCCTGACCTGGGGGAAGAACTGTTAAATAAACTTCATGTTTTGACGAGCCCCCCTGCACTAGTAGGACCAACAGACCAGACCAGACCAGACCAAACTAGAAGGGAGTCTCTTATGCCAAGTTTTATGTAGTCAAACTGAACTTTTAAAAGAACCAGGCCAGTTAACAAATAAAACAAAACTCTGAAGATTCCAGTCAACCTGAGTCGGTGTATACAAGGAAGTCTCCTCTGCTTTAACCCTACAAGGAAAGTAACTTTGAAATGACCCATCTACTTTCTGTGTTGTTTCTGCTTCCCTCAGCCCTTTCTGAAGCTCACAGGAACATGCATTGCATTTACGAGCGAGACTCTAAGCATGAGGGTCTCTGACCTGCTGGCCTATTCTGGCTCTCCTGCTTCCTATTCATGGAACCTGGGCCTATGGCTCAACTCAATGACTCAAGTTGGCTCATCAGAGTGATGGGCTCCTTCCTAACAATCACCCAAGGGACTGTGTGACTCAGAGTAAATAACACTGGCAGAGCTCTTAGCACAGTGGCTGTGACGTGGGAGCTCTCACTAACTGTTCCCTCATCCCTGCTCTAATGCTGAGCCATATCCAATACTAAATCCCACCCAGTGCCTGGTGACATAGAACTTTCTTCATTAATGAAACATATCTACTGAGGGCCAAGTTCACAATGAGGTCTCAAGGACCTCCTCATGCAGACGGGAGACAGTGACACACCTATCCTCACAGAAACCACACAACTGGATGTGGAGTCCTTGCTGGATTCTTGGGGAAGGAGCTTCCTGTGGTGACTTGGAACTTGAGGAGCTGGTCCCTGACAAGCTGAATCACCTTTATGTAGACAAGGGTGTTCCAGACGAGGGGCAGCATGATCACTGTCACCAGCAGGGCAGTTCATGGCAGGCTCAAGGAATAACACTGGGGCCCTAGGGATGAGGGGCCCAGGCCCAGAGCAGATGCTAAATGAAAGAGGCCAAAGGGCAGCTGGTACAGTGGACATCTGAGAATGTGAGAGGAGCCCAGTGGCAATGACACAGGGAAAGTAAGCCTTGGACATCTCCAGGAGTCGGTGCAGACATAACCAGTTTCCAGCCGTGGTTCAGAAAAGACGCCTCCAGAGTGGAATGAACCTGTTGCAGGGACACAGGCTGGATCCTGGAAGAGAGACCAGCACATGGGAAGTTCCCTAGAAGCCAGGAAGATGGCGAGGGGGCCGTGAAGGAGGGTGACAGGCAAGGCACACCCAGCAAGTCTTGCCCCATGGCCATACCCAGGCTTCGGGACCCCATAGCCACAAGCCCAATCACGACACAGCCACACAGAAGCTGTAACCAGTGAGACTGGAAGTGCTTTCCCATGAGGCATGATCCTCCTTCCCCAGGCAGCTGCACTCTGCCTGCTCCTTTGACTACGGTGATTCCATGCACAAGGCAGTGATAATAAGGGGTGTTGGTGTGGGCGGTGCCTGTGGCTCAAAGGAGTAGGGTGCTGGCCCCATATACTGAAGGTGGTGGGTTCAAACCCAGCTCTAGCCAAAAACTCCAAAAGAAAAAAAAAAAAAAATAAGGGGGGGTCATCCATGGAGTCCATCAAGACATTGAAGAGAATACCAATCTTTCTTCTCAAAGGGACTTGTGCATGGCAGGTACCTCACAGATTGCGTGAGTAGCAGCTAAAGGTCCCACACTTGAACTTCTGGGCCTGAGGGAGCTTGGCAGAGGAGCCAGGCTTTCCCATATTGCCTTTCCTGGACTTGATTCAGGTCAGTGCTGTGAATAGTCCCTCTTAATGGGATAAGAGGATGTCAGAACCTGTGGCCTTGGGATACCTGTGCCCTTCTAGGTCTATAAAGGTGGCCTTTTGACTTAATCCAAATTTTACAGAACAAATCCTTTCATTAAAAAAGGGGGTTCAGCAGAGAGAGATGAAGGTTTTGTTGCTCCTTTGCTGCTTAAAAAAGAACAATCTTGAAATCAGAAGGCCACAGGTTCCCCACTCGGTTAGACTCTTATTCACTGTGGACACCTCTGACTCTTTAAACAAAGGAGAATGAGGCAGCATCTGTAGCTCAGTGGGTAGGGTGCTGACTACATACACCCAGGCTTGTGGGTTTGAACCCGGCCTGGGCCAGCTAAACAATGACAACTGCAACAAAAAAATACCCAGGCATTGTAGCGGGGGCCTGTAGTCCCAGCTACTTAGGAGGCTGAGGCAAGAGAATCACTTAAGCCCAAGAGTTTGAGGGTGCTGTGAGCTGTGACACTACGGCACTCTACCAAGGGGGGTGAGACTGTCTCAAAAAACAAACAAACAAAACTAACAAACAAAAAAAAGGGAGAATGATAGCTATGGGTCCTACAGAATTCACAGGACATAAGTGTGTCAAATCAAGTAAATGACGGCTCTTTGCTGAATGCCAGAGCTGTGGTTGTCCCACTCATTTTCTTCACTACCATTCCACTCCCATCCAATCACCAAATCCCCTTTTATTGAAATGATCAGCAGAATTCATGAGCTAACAAAGGCCATAATGAAAGATCATTCTCAGTCTTAACACTTTGCTTAAGAAAAAAAGATGTTGGTATGGGAGTGAAAGATGCTGTTTATGCCTCTTTTGGAGATGCCACCAATGGCCTCCATTTTAATTCTTAGCCTCTCAGTGTACACACCTACAGGTTAAATTGAGTTTAACCTTGAACAGATGCTTTGAAAACCTGTTTAAAACCCTGAGTACCACGAACCAATAGAATCTAAAGGGAATCGGGTTGTGATCTGCACAAGGATGTTATTTTGTGGTAAGCAAAGTTGAGGAAGTGGACATCCAATCACATAGAGGTGCTTTGAGTAACACTAAGGTTCAGGAATGAAAGGAGGGCTCCCACTGTGCTCAGGCCCAGCATGCTCTAGGGACGACTTGACCCAGTGGCAATAAGAAACAGTCTTTAGTTGGGACCACTGGAGTAGATCCAATCATTCATTAGGAATAGTTGGTAGAGTCCAAGGCAGAAGTATAGGGGGAAGTGTGATACCAATTGAGATTAGGACAACCAATCACCTATTAGGAATAGTTGGTAGAGTCCAAGGCAGTATTGGCGGGGGAAGAAAGGGGATACCAAGTGAGACTATGACAAAAAATCATCCATTAGGAGTACTTGGTAGACTCCAAGGCAGTGGGGGGGGGGGAGAGGAAGGGATACGATTAAGACAACCAATCACCCATTAGGAGTAGTTGGTAGAGTTCAAGGCTGGATTGAAGATGGGTGATACCAACTGAGATTAAACCAATCACCCATTACAAGTAGTTGGTAGAGTCCAAGTGGAGGGGGTAAAGAAGATCGATACCAACTACGACAACCAATCACCCATTAAGTTTAGTTGGTACAGTACAAGGCAGAAGCGGGGGTTTGGGGGGAGAGAACGGTGATGCTACATGATACTAGGATAACCAATCATTTATTAGGAATATTTGGTATAGTCCAAGGCAGAATCAGGCGGGGATGGGGCAAAGAAGAGTGAAACTCACTGAGACCAAACTAATCACCAGTTAGGAGTAGCTTGTAGTGGGCAGGGGGAGGAGGGAAAGAAGGGTGATACCTACTAAGACTAGGACAAGCAATCACCCATTAGTAGTAGTTGGTAAAGTCCAAGGCAGAAGTGGGCTGGGGGGAAGGAGGGTGATTATTCAGTACTTTGCTCTGTGCCTATGGCTCAAGCGGCTAAGGCGCCAGCCACATACACCTAAGCTGGCGGGTTTGAATCCAGCCTGGGCCTGCCAAACAACAATGACGGCTGCTACTAAAAATTAGCTGGATGTTGTGGCAGGTGCCTGTTCTCCCAGCTACTTGGGAGGTGGAGGCAGGAAACTCACTTGAGCCCAGGAGTTGGAGGTTGCTGTGAGCTGTGATGCCACAGCATTCTACCCAAGCGTGACAGCTTGTGGCTGTTTCTCGAAAAAAAAAAAAAAAAAAAAAAAAAAATTTAGTACAGTCCAAGGCAGAAGCAGTGGGGGTGGGGGGCTGAGAAGGGTGATGCCCCCTGAGACTAGGAGACTCAATCAGGCCACTATGAGTAGTTGGTAGAGTCCAAGGCAGAAGGGGGGGAGGGGATGAATGGTGAAACCAACT
>CAUYPK010127255.1:0-26421 GCA_963574355.1 Loris lydekkerianus
CATACAATAACTAAGAAAATGCCATGAAGGCTACGTTGAACAGTTTGATGAGAATATTTCAGATTGTATATGAAACCAGCACATTGTACCCCTTGATTGCACTAATGTACACAGCTATGATTTAACAATAAAAAAAAAAAACCAAGGTTTTAAACTGGTAATTCACCAAAGAAGAAATACAAAGAACCAGTGGCATGTCATTAAAATTCCTTTCCTCAGCAAAATTATAATAAATGTAAACCAGAATAAAATGGAAATTAATTATTAATTTAACAGTGATTAATAAGATTTCGGGTAGTAAAAATGTGAATGAATAAACTCTTTTTTACATTGTTGGTGGGAGTATTAAGAGACACTAACTTTCTAGACAATTTGGGTAAATGTCTTTGAAAACTTAAATTTTAGCCTTCCTAGTCACCTGGAAATTTTATTTTTAGGCAATTAAATAAATAAAAATCCATATATCTAGCTATAAGGATTATCACTGCAATAATAATGACTGTAAACAATCCAAAGATTGGTAGAATTATGGTAAGTTCATGTGATGCAGTATTTAATGTCATAGAAAACATTCACTTTAAATTGTTAAATGAACAAAGGAAGTTACTTAAAACGAAGAAACATATACATATATTTAATATGTACACATTAATATATTTAGGCATATATATTCAATTATATGCATACATATAATTAGATGGATACAACTAATTAATAATTATTAATAGACAATAAGACTATAAGTGATTCTAATTTTATTTCCTTCTGTGAATCCATGTTTTCTAAATTCTTCACAAAGGATATATATTACCTGGAGTGTGAGAAAAAATAAAATACATTTAAAAATAGGTGTGGTCTGTTTAAAGTAGTAGAGATATTTTTTTCAAATGAAATTTTATGTGAAAAATGTAATTCATAAACCAAAGGGATGAGGTGGGTGACAGGGCTAGAGCCCTGCTCATGTGGTGGATGTTCTTGGGGCCTACTTTGAAAGGTCAGGGTTCAGGGCACTCCGCTGGGAAATCACTGCATGTTAATGCCTTCTCCAGTACCCACGGGCAGTGCCAATAGTGAGCCCATCCAGGGCCCTGTAGTTGCTGGTTGCCTTTACAGTTACCCATAAACTATTTAATAATTCATTCCATTTTATTCACAGTATTCACTGTTTTATATTCTTTCAAGAGCCATTCTTCTAAAAAATTTTCTAGATTTAGCTGAGTAGCATATTGATTGAGTGTGGATTAGAACTAAAAGGATTTTATTACATGGAAATGATCTTAGACAATTACAATTCTACACTCTCACATTTGATTAAGGGTCGATATGAAAAATGACCACACGAAGAATGGATTTCAATCTTCTCTAAAATTATTATTAAATACCTTGTTCATTCTGGTGTTAGACCCTCTTATAGCTGCATTTCCACTAAGGATGCATGTGACAGAAGTCCTCTAACATTTTAGTACCAGAAAA
This sequence comes from Loris lydekkerianus, assembly GCA_963574355.1. Taxonomy (NCBI): domain Eukaryota; kingdom Metazoa; phylum Chordata; class Mammalia; order Primates; family Lorisidae; genus Loris; species Loris lydekkerianus. Next base: position 1,474 of record CAUYPK010127255.1, read on the forward strand.
AATTTGCCCATTTTTACAAATAAAAATGGCTTCCTGTTATAATGCTGTATTATTCCTATGCAACCCATCACATTTCCCTTTTGGTTTTGCCTGCCAGAAAGCTCAGAGCTATATTCATTGCCAAACCACAGCCATAAACAGCTGCCTAATTTTGCAGAAAAACTCTATCTCAGACCACTTGAGTATTTACCCTCAACTAAATGGTACCATGATAGGCATGACTTATGTTATGAGTTGTCTCAAATCCAATTTGAAAATAGGCAAGGATTAAATAATAAACAAACACACAAATAATTTGCACCAAGCAGCCTTGGTCTTTGGCAATAGAAAATGCTCCCCCTGGGTGCAGCCAGGGACACTGGGTCTTTCTGCTACTGAGATTCATACCCATATTCACTCATTCCATGATACTAGCTCCTCAGAGGGCTGTCTTCTGGGGAATCCTAGTAAGGATATCTGGTTGAAAAGGATAATAAAAGAGCAAGGTACAGATAAACTAGCGATTCATACAGTTTCCCATAGACCATAGCCTTTAAAATAGTTAAGAAAATAAGACTTATTGAAATGGACCAGGAAATAGACAATTTTCATGCATAGTAATGAATAATTTTTAGACAGTGGGATGTGTGCACGTGTGTATGTGTTTATCACAGCTCTCAACAGAAGATTAAAAAATGTTAGGTGAGTTAAGATATTTTTTTACCTTTCTGGATGGTCAAATATTCTTGTTATTAACATTACTTAGATCATTTTACAAGTGATGTGCTAAATGAGGCACAGAATGTAGAGGAGGGGGAACCAGATCTTTCTGAATGACTATGACATAATGATTTACTTATGTGATTTCATTTAAGGGATGTGATTATTTATTTATTTATTTATTTGTGTGGGAGGCATAAGCTCTTCAGAAACCTCCTTGATATCACAGCAATTCACTAACATAACAGACTTTATGCTGGGATAATTTGGATACAAGGTCCAGGCAGGGTGGAATTTGGGAACCAAGTTTGGATTGTAGTGGCACAAGAACTGGCAGGGTGGCTTTCTGTATCAGCAGCAGATACCCTGAAAGCTCACTGAGATTGCTTGGCCTGTGGGATTGGGATGGTATTGGGATTACTTCACCTTGCAGTACGGTGTATCAGCTGATTAGAGAAATAGGCTATTATTACCAAAAAGAATGGGCCTGGCATTCCCAGCGGAGCCAAGATCAGCTAAGGAGTAAGTAGATCAGGCAGGTTCTGGAGTGGTTTCATTCAAGGTAGGAAAGCTTGGTGCTCTAGAGCTCAGGATCTAGAACTGAATTTCCTAGTTTTAAATCCCAGCTCCACCACTTACTGTTAGCTGAATAAACTGGGGATAGTTTTTTACCTTCAATTTTTTTGTAAATTAAAGAGATCATCGTGAAAGGCAGCTACCCACTTCTTGGCTCATGGTGTACCCTCAATACATGTCAAATTTTATTTTTATTTGTTATTCAGATTTAATAAATCACCTATTAAAGTGCAAGCACCCTGGGATACATACCTGGTTACTAATTACCATTTAAGGGGAGAGTCTCACCCTTTGTCAGTGAAGATGTAATGAACTGAAAGGGATCTGAGAGAGATTGAAACCTGGGAGAAGCAGGGAACGAAGCCCCGGGAAAAGGAATAGCTTTGACAGAGCCACAGTGACTTCCTCACATGGAAAAACACTCATTGCAGAGACTCAAGCCCAAACACTGCTGTTGCAAAAAGGCAATGCCATTGCTAAATCCAGATCCCAGGATTGGTGGCCCTTGGGGCCCTAAGGACTGCCCCTCTCTCTATCAACTGTTCCAGCTCAGAGGACTCTATAGACTTTCTGTGATAAGAGACATTGGAACTGTACAGCCACCCCATTCGCTATTTTTTTTCTTACCTGCCGTGGAGGATATAAAAAGATCCTCAACACTGACGTGAGGAACAGTGCACACCTTGGAGACTCTGCTTACATTGGAGCCTGCTGTTTACAGCCAAGGGAAAACCACATTTTCTACGAAGCAGCTCCGTCCCTTCACGCTCCAAGTGGAGACTTCCATTTGTAAAGTCATCCATCACCACTACACATCTGTCTTTTCAACACACCTCCTGTCCAGCCAGGACAGAAGAGGAAAGCATTCTGGAGACATTCCATTAAGTTATTTTGTGCAAAATGGATGAATTATTATTTTTTTCTCCCCTCAGGGTACCCGGGAGAGGCTGATTCTGACATGAACATTCACCTTCACCGTTTAAGAAAGACTCCATTTCATCTCCTGCTAGGCCAGGGAGGGGCACGCACCAGACCCACAGGCACTCACACTTCCACTTGGCTGTGCCCAGTGAACCACTGACCTGTTAGACCCGCAGCCTCGGCAGACAGGAAGGCGCTCCAAGAAAGGAGGAAAAACAGACCTGTTTCCAGCATTGGGAATTCACACAGCTTGGTAAATTTGGTCAGGTGAGGAAGACATGTTAAGGGAAACAACAACCGCGCTTAAAGCTGCATTTCCTTCTTGGCTGAGGAAAAAAAAAAAAAAAAAAAAAAAAAGATCTGGTGATGATAGTTTTAAACAACTCATTTTCAGACCTGACTATAAGGACTGTGGCTCTCATTGGAACTTACTTGGAAGCCAGTAAGAGTTCCATGCTTCACTGGGGGTTAAATGCCTCTAAATGTTCAAACCTTTGTTCAGATAGAGAAAGGTGTCTCAGTAAGAACATGAATAGCCAACTCCTTGAACTTGGACTCGGCCCCTGCAGCGTGCCCCCCAGAAGACCTCTGGCAGGTATGGGCAAATCAAACCAAGGAGAGTGTGGTGAGATTAGATGCTGCAAGTCATTCTGTGTACAAGGAGGGAGGGAGGTGCTGTTCCTTGGGGAGTGCAGTCTGTGGGAGACCGTGGTAGCATCGCCTGCCCTGGGGATTATATTCAGTGGGGGAGGATGTCTGTACCCTCTTGGTATAAGTAAGATGGAGGAAATGTATATTCTTTCTAGGTCAGGCAAAATGCTCTTTGGAAGGAAATAGTACATTTTGACAAGGATGACACTTAGTCAATAGTCTATAAATTGCAAATAAAACAAAGGCATAGTGATTCAAGTTTGGCAGAGAATGGATTATGAGGAGATGATTAGGAATCTGTAATCAATGGGAAAGGGTTAGTTCCATTGCAGCTGTGTCCACAATAGGCACAAAATATCCTGACAAATAAGGACAGATGAGCATTTTGCAAGTTTATGCATTTAAAACAAAATCCAAAGGAGATTCCACATGAAGAGATGTTTGGCAGTGGGGCAGGGAAGTAAAAACATGATCTCTGGGGTCTGTTCTGCTTCTTGACTCTGTCAGTCATTGGCTGTGTGATTTCTCATTAATATTTTAGCCTTTCTGAGCCTCATTTCTATGCTGACTTGACAATGAGAGTAATTCACTCTCTGACAGTACAGAGAGTGAAATGGGGCAAAGTACGTTAGAAATGCTTTGTGAAGTCTTAGAAAGGACCGAGGCAGAATAACACCATGGTTGGAGGTATGGCCTCTGGAAGCGACTCCACCTGGGTTCAAATTCATAGCATTCACTTGGACCCATCTGTTCACCACTCTTGTGACTTGGTTTTCTTCTCTAAAAATGGGAATGAAAATACAACTTTCCTCAGTGGCATATAGGTTAAATACTTAGAATCATGCCTGGCATGTAACAAATAATATATAACTTTTCTATGTGCATACTACTGTGATTTAAATTAATTGAATTTTTTAGAAATGAGGTGTTACCATGCTGCTCAGGCTGGCCTCCAACTCCTGGGCTCAAATGATTCTCCTACCTCAGCCTCTTGAGGATTGGGACTATAGGCTCATGCTACCATGCTGAGCTGAATTAATTTTTTTTGAATAAAACATTTTTTTTTTTTTTTTTTTAAGAAATAGAATTGTTAGCACCTAGAAGAAATTCTATCTGGAATAAAAAAATGGGCTTCCCTGAGAGCCTTTTTTCAATATTCCCTTTTGTTACCTGAAAGGAAGGCTTTGTTTTAGTGGGGTCTGTTCTACAGGATTCTCTCTTCCAGTTTGTTTTAAAGAGAATGTTGAGGCCAATTTGAATAGCAGAATATTGGCTGGCTATAGAGCATTCTTTTCTTTCAATCTCCTCCAAAAAATAGTTCAGTTCTGGGTCAAGCTTGAAGTCCAGAGTGCAGCGACCTACAATCTAAGGAGACTCAACCTCAGAATAGCTGCGGTCTTGAGGTTAGCAAGGCAGAGGAGACACAGAACGTGCCTTTCTCCTTCGCGGCCCGTGTCTGCAGAGCCTGTGAGAGGCTGGGTGCTGCATGTCTGATTGTGGCAGTTACTGAGCCTCCATTTATTTCATCTGTCCCCACAACCTTTCTTCCAGATCTGATCAATCTCATGCCAGAATTCAAAATCTCCAGGAATTTCTCTCCCTTCTCCTATTAACCTGTTTACCTATGTGACCACACCTTCCCCTTAGATCAGGCAGAGAAGAATTCTGATTTCAGCTTCTCTACTTAGTGCAGACTCTGGAGCTGAAAGCCTGGGTTTGAATCCTGACCCTAAGATATCCTACTTTTATGGCTTTAGCTAAGTTATTTAACCTTGATTGCCTGATCTTCAGCTGTAAAATTGGTATAATAATAGCATCTATCTCCCAGGGTTCTTCTAAAGGTTGTCTGAGCTAAACCATGCAAAAATGGCTGGCACGTAGTAAAGTTTTCAATACACGTAGGGTGATATGATCATGTTTATTGTTACTGATACGTGACCCAGAGTGAGCTACGTAACCTCCTCGAGCCTTGGTTTCCTCATGTGCAAAGTGAGAATAATAATAACCTGTTTTATAGGCTGGATTCAAATGAGGAGATGCATATAAAGGCCTTAGACACTCGCTAAATACTCCTATCATTATTACTATTGCTCTAGTCTAAATAACACATGACCTCTATCACAATTCCACTTACAAATTAAGAGGCAGGTGTGGCGCCCATAGCTGCAGTGGTTAGGGAGCTGGCCACATGCACTGGGGCTGGTAGGTTCGAACCCAGCTAAGGCCTTCTAAACAACGACAATAATAACAAAAAATAGCCAGGCATTGTGGTGGATGCCTGTAGTCCCAGCTACTTGGGAGGCTGAGGCAAGAGAATCACTTAAGCCTAGGAGTTTGAGGGTGCTGTCAGCTGTGATGCCAGGACATTCTACCAAGGATGACATAGCAAGACTCCATCTCAAAAAAAAAAAAAAAAAAAAAAAAATTAAGAGGCAATGGGAGTAGGTGTTATGAGCATGGTTTGCCTCTTGATTCTTTCTCCAGATTTACTTATTGGCTGCATGACCCTGGGCAATAGCTTATGCTTTCTAAAAGGCAGTATTCAATAAACATAGTCTGTGGCGATGGAATCATTGTGTGGGCTAGACGTGTATTGCCATGTAAGGCAAGTCTGGGAGGCCTGGCATCCCATTAGTGTTGGGTAGATCATTTTATTGGTGTTGGGACTGTCCCTACCTCTTCTGCCTTACCCGGTTTCTGTCCATGGAAGTGCCCTCCTATGAGACTTCCAGGATAAAACTTTCAAGTGACCTATGACTATTTCCTTACCTTTATCTCTAATAACCAACCGATCATGAACTCCTAGAGATTATTCCTCCTGCCACCAGTCTCCTTCCTGCAGCCTCCTCTGCACTCATCATCATGGTTCCTGTTGATTCTAATCCCCTCCTCTGATTCTTCCCATGTGCCAGTTCTTCATCAACATTTTGAAAACAGGACTGTCAGGGTGTCCCTCAACCGCCTGGAGATACCCCACAAGCTGACTCCCTCCTGCCCATGTCTCCACATCCCCCCATTCCTCAGCAGTCAGGGCCTTCTGGTCCCCTCAAGCACCTCTGCCGGGTGCCGGGTCAGTCCGCCCTTCACACCCTCATGACAGCTGGCCTTCCCTTCCTGAACCACATGCCACACAGCCTATGCCTGTGCCCTACCTATCTTCCAGGCCAAGCTCAAAGCCCACTCTGCATGGAAATACTGCTTTTCAAATAATTTTCTGGAATTATAAGGTTGGCTAAGCATCTTTTGGACTATTCCAGACACAATTGCCTTGTCCCCATTTGAATTTTTAGAGTGTGATAACCTGAATGTGACTTTTGCACTCTTTTTCTATCCAACTTATAGAGCTACTTTTCCAAGCTTGTCACTCACTAAGCATGGATCTTGTTTGACTCACTTCCTGGCTCTTCTTTGACAGCCTTGGTAGAATCAAGACCCAGTCAGCTGCTGCCCAGTGAATGTCTTTCTTTGCCCAGGCCCTGTCTCCCCTGGACCTCTGCTTCCTTCTCCTTCCCCTGAAGTCTTTGGTCCTGGAACATTCACTCTTCCTCTCCTCTGGGCTCCACGGAGCCCTCACAGTTGACCTCGGCTCTCTGGCTTTCCTTCTCAACTCCTACTGACTGGGCTCCCATCTGGTTGTTCTAAGTGAACGGCCCGCCAGACCAGGTTCCTTCCCTGGCCCAGCTCCTCTCAGAACTAAACTCCCTCATGCAAAATAAAGAATCAAATGAAACAATTGCCCAGATATGGCAAACATGTCATTTCTGCATTGCTTGCAGGCTCCCTTCTATAAAATAGCTGGGAATACATGTTTAAATCTGCAGAGGTCTCTGACATGGCCTGTGAGATAGCAATTGAATAAGCTTAAAACAGAGTCAGGGAATGCCCAGTGTATCATCCTGCCTCCACCCACCAGTCAATCCTGTCTTGTTCTTGATCCTGACCTAGTAAGGACAATCCTGATGCCTCTGTCCACTTCCTAGGTGGCATTTTTAAGGCTGTTGATAGCCTAGAATCAGACAGTGGCAATTGCTAGTTCAAGGTGCTAGAACTGACCTTGGCCACTGTAGGAGCCTGGCCTCTCTGCCACTGGTATCCACTCATGTCTCCAGGGATAACTTGCAACCAAGTGCTTCACCAGTCCCATACGAAGCTTGAGCCACAGACTATCTAGCTGGTCTGAAGGCTGCCCATCCTCAGAAACATTCCATGAACAATTAACTTCTCTTAACAGTCCTCAGCTTTCCACACACAAAGGATATCAGTGCTGTGATAATTGCATACGCAGACCCCATTGCAAAGGAGCCAGCAAAGATCCCCAGGAAGTTCCCCACGGACTGGAAGAAGGCCGCAGCGTCAAATGCATTTGGATTCTCCTTGGGACTATAAATGGATATAGAACTGAAAAGAGAAGAGGGCAAAGGTTAGTTAGTAGCTTTCATCTCATAGCCCAGATAGAATTTTGTATCCACTTTTGGAAGAGGTGGTTTTTTGTTTTTTTTTTTTTTCCTTTAAGGTTGGGTGCTGGTTGGAAACACTGGAGGGAAACAGATGAGGAGGGGAGAGGTAGAGAATTCAGGAAGATTCCCCCTCCTCACTGCTCCGTCTCATGGGACCCGTATTTTGCTGCCAGTCAGTAAACATTTTTATATGGAAGGGTCGTAAAGAATATTGTTTCTGAGCAAACTAGGCATTAAAACATGGTAGGTGTATAAGGAATCTGCTGAGAAGACAGATAACTGTGAATTATTTAGTGGACATATGTCTTCAGTGCTGTTATATATTCACAAATGTTCCTGATAAAAAGTGCACTTTTATGGCCTGTGCACAAATGGGTGCTACAAATCACGGCGTGCACAAAATATTCTGCCGTGATCTTGTCATAAACCACAAAGCATTCCTCCCCTCTAGTGTAACTCTTCAGAAACAGATCACCAATGGTGTGGAGAACAGCACAGTATTAACCCCTGGGGAGAGACAAAACCCTCGTTTTCCTTTGGAAACAAACGGCCGCAGCTGCCTGAAGTTGTCTTTTATACCCCAATTCTGGCGATTGCCAGCAGGTTTATTTCCATAGAGAAAAATCAATCCACCAATAGGCAGTCTGTTCGCTTAAATATTTTTGAGGACGTCATATTTGCTGTTTTTTTTTTTTTTTTAAACGAAGGCCTTGAATCTCAGTGTTAGGGACAAGGTAGGTCCCGTTTTAGAAACTATGAATTCCATATGGTGGCATTAAAATGAACAGACATGCTGGAACCAGTAGCTTTAGGGAGTCTAATGAAATAACGTTTCAGATTTGGGGTGGTGGGGCACTTTTTATTTTAATACAACATTTTAAAAACTCTTGAAAAAAATTGAGCTTGGCAATGGGTTTTGGAAAGGATTTTGTAACAATATAGAGAGCAAAAAAAACAAGACACACAGACTGAGATTAGAATGGATTGTGCAGAGATATAACTGAACCTCTCATAGTGCTGGAGATTAGAGCCTGTTAACTCTCTGACCTGACTTCCCTGCCCAGAGACTAGTAAAGAGGGAATGGGGGAGGGGATTTCAATTCTCCTACAGGAAGACGTGTGGCACAGAAAAGGTAGTTTTAAATGTTCTTAGTTTTTTCCCTCATGTCTTTAAACCCCCAAAGTAGGCCAAACCCTTCTGCTTTGATCTTATAATTGGATAAGGAAGATAAATGTGGATCTTGAATGGAGGCCTGAAATGTATGCGAGAAAAGGATTGCCTTTGAAGTGTTTTTCTTTTTGTAAAGTGTTGTGCTTTGTAGGAGAAAAGAGAAAAGCAAACTCACATTTGGGTCCTTTGTATCTGCCAGTTCTGAATAAAGGTGTGAGACCCCAAGGCCATTAGGAAACCTGGTGCCCAGGGCTGTGAAGCTGGATGTGCCTGTGGACACTCACCAGCGAGTTCTTCATTCCCGTGAAGAGTCAGCAGTGATGAGAAAACATACCAGGTGCATTCTGCCTTTCAAACAAAGGTGTTTGCAGAGGCTAACCCCGCTTTGGAGGTAATTGTGTGAATGCCTGAGGCCAGTAGATCTGACCCATGCAACAGTCACCATTTCACCTTGACTCCCTCACCCCACCCCTCAGCAAAGTTGGCACTTCTGCGTCTCAAGGCACCATATCACATCATTCAGCTACATCCTGTACCTGGGTTCATGTGATTTTGTTTTTAAATCATTTTTATTGAAATTCAAGGACATTATTAAAGAATATCTAGGAAATCATAACTTTTCTGTGCTAATTGTATTTTTTAAATATAAGCGAGACGATGTAGTTTGAAAAAGTTCACCTGTGCATCGCCTAAAATCGTACAGGTATCCCCACTGATTTTCACTCTGCACTTTGGGAAGTGTCCACTTCCTGCCTACCAAACATGGTACAGCCAAATTGTCTGCCAAACTTTATACCCTTCCCTCTGATGTGGTGACTTAACTGAAAGGAAAAGCTTAACTTCCCTTGGCCTATGGAGACTGTCCATTAAATTTGCTGGCCCTAAAGCTCCCTGGGACATCTGCACAGGGGGCCTACTATATGCCAGGTGGGACACTGTGTGCAGACTGCGGGAGGCAGGCAGAAAAGAGCATAGAGAGGGAAGCAGAATTTGATTAAACAACATTTTATTGAACACTTGATATGTGCAAGGTATACTTAGGCAAGGAAGCCTAAGATATAGAGGACAAATTATTCTAGTCCCAGGACTGAGTATGATCTTGTGAGAGAAACACAACACTCAATGGTACAAAAGAGGAAAGGGACACTGTTGACATAGGTGGTGGTACCTGAGCAACAGTGAAGGGGCAAGGGTATTCCAGGCAGTGGAAAGAGTGTAAGGACAGGCAAGGAGGCAGGTGAGTTCGGAGCACACACAAGACAGAGCTGTGTGGTTGTGGCTGGAACCCAGGGGGCGTGTGTGTGGGGGTATGTGTTGGGGAAGGGGGGGGGGGTGAAGACAGATGAGACAGCATTACTCAGACCTGTAAGTCCATGCTGAGAAGATACGAAAGCCTTCACACTTACATAATATTTAGCCCTCGTTTGTGTCTAATTTTATTTGATCCTATAACATATGTGAAGTAAACAGAGCAAGTATTGTTACCTCTCCTTTTCCCTTCCTTCCTTCCTTTTTTCCTTTTTTTTTCTTTTATAAAATAAAGAATTGAAGGATCCAATAAATTAACATTACTCAGCCACACAGCTACTAAGTTCACAATGTAGATTTCTTCTTTCTTCCTTTAAAAAGTGATTTTGTTGTGGGCAACTGTGAACCCACTTGGAGAGAGTTGACTGGCAGTGTCACACTGACAGCAGCACATCAGGTACCAGAAGCTGGACATGCCTGGGATGGAACATGGGCAGTGCATTCCTGTCCACAAGCATACGAGCAGCTTGTACGGAATGGGGTCACTGCACGCCCTCTCCTGTCCCACTAGCAGGTGAGACTCGGGGCTTCCCACGGAAACCTGCTTTCATGTCTGGTTGGCCAGGCTTGGCCTGGGTCTTGCTCCTCTTTGCATGCCCAGAACACAACCTGGTGCCTGGCATGCTGCTTAAAGGCTGGTGGAATGAATCAAGGCAGGACAACTAGAAAGTAGAAAGGAAACAAAGCAGGAAGGGGGAGGTTTGCAAAAGCTAGTCATCTGCTAAAATGAATCATCACCCACAAGATTTTTTATGGGACATTGAGTATATGGGTACTTTTAGAGTTGTCAATCCAATCTCAAAAACTGACATTGAACTTCTCAACTGGAGCCTAAGGTTTGACATTTATTGGCTAGATGGCCCTGGGCAGGTTACTTCCTCATGCTCAGACTCAATCACATTATCTGTGAAATGGAGAAAATGATAGTACTTATCCCTCAGAAATCTTGTGAGGGTATGAGGTACATTTAAGACTCATGTAGGAATCTTATGAATTGTAGAGTCATCCACTGAGTGCTTACTGTGGGCACTCAGTGAAGATTATTTATCCTCACCATCATCATCAGTATTCTGCTAAGAACTTATACGAGTCTCACAATGACAGATGGCAAGAAGATGGATGGGGTGTGGCTGCCCTCACGGTACAACAAGATTTGAGGTGGCTAGAAAGGGTGTTATTTTTGAATGGGGACAGAAGGGTGTTCAGAAAGGAAAGGCATCAGGCAGGTGCCCCAGGGATGTGGCCATAGGAGCTGGCTAAAAAGTTGTCACGTTTATCATAAAGCTCTTGGCTTGGGGGATCATGGAGGGAAGGAGTGTCCTCAGCAGCTTGGGCAGAAGTATGACCCACAGGCAAAAATAGGCCAGGAGACTCAGCTTGAGATGCATTTCTCCAAGATTAGTGGGGGATGTTCTGGAAGCAGAGCCCCCTGTCTTCTAGTGGGGAATGAGGCAAAAGAGGCAGAGGCCCAATGAGGCTGAACCTCTCTGGGCTGCTGGGATTTTAGGAAGATGTTTATCCAGGCTTTTGCCCCTGGCAAGAGACATCTCTCTGGATTCTGATTTTTAGCTGCAATACTAAACCTCTGGATTTAGAAGCAACAATTGTGGGTGAGGGGGTGGGTGGAAATAAGCTGAGGGCTTGGGTGGCACATAGGGAGTTTTCCAACTTAAACCCAAGGGAGGAATGTCATTGTTCCAGCAATTTCAGCACTTTACACTTTTCCCCTTTGCCAAGGGAGATGCTTGAACTATTTCAATACATTCAAAAAATGCAGTCATCATCATTATTATTTTCTTTTAATTTCAGGTTAATATGAAGGTATAAATGGTTAGGTTATATTGTTTGTATTTCTCAGATAAAGTTCAAGTTGTAGTTGAGCCATTCACCCCTGGCAGGGTGGTGCTGTATACCCTCAGATCATGCTTATTAGATGAGAGCTCGCCAGTCCTCCTCACTCCTCCCCTCCCCCCCCCATTTGATTTTACTTGTGTTTTTCTCTTGTGTGGGCATGGAGCCCTTTTTCTATTGGTTTCATATTAGTATTGAGTACATTGGATACTTGCTTTTCCATTCTTGTGATACTTTACTAAGAAGAATGTACTGCAACTCCATCCAGGTAAATACAAAAGATGTAAAATCTGCGTCCTTTTATGGCTGCATAGTATTCCACAGAATACACATACCACAGTTTATCAATCCACTCTTGGGTTGATGGGCACTTGGAATGGGTGAAAATACTAGAGAGGGGGATAGGAGAGGGAAAGGAATTGGATTTTCCATTACCCTATGTAGCAGCTGTTCTCTGGGACACCACTCTGAAGAGGCATTATTTATAGTGCAAACTGGTGAAGATGGATCTATTATCTAGTCCTCAGATTTCTGGGAAAATGTTGGATGGAACCAATATCCTTGAAAATGACATGAGCAGAAATAAACAGTGGTGTTTAAATATTCATCTCATAAAATAGAAGTACATTTAGGACATTGATTCATTCTGTTCAGAAACAGATTATTCAGCAGAAATTAGTTTGATGGTACTGTATTGTATCCATACTCAGAAATAAATAAGGGCAGTATCCTTTATTCAAAAATTTTCAGGTGAATGAAGTATCCTAAATTCCTCTGATGAAAGCAATGTGAATACAGATCATTGCACTTACTGTACCATTTAAGATTCATAGACCTAGGATGAAGACTCCAGTGTTTCTCTATAATCCTTCTTTTCCTCTATATGATGCTCCTGTAAGGAATGTACCTCTCAGGTTAGGCAGCATTAAGAGCATAGAATATGAATCTGAGTGAGATCTGAGTGTACATTACAGCTCTGCCACTTACTGGGTATGTGACCTTGAGCAATTTATTTAAATTACTTGCACCCCAGTTTCTATAAAATTAGAATGATAATAATACCATTGGGTTGCTGTGGCAATTAAATGAATTAATGATTATAATGGTACCTGGTACCTAGTAAGAACTAGACAAACATTACTTAAGTAAAACATCTCTCTCTGTCTCTCTCTGTTTCTCTCCCCAACTCTTCTGTCTCTCAAACTTGGTTCTTGATTTAGTTCTAAAAGAAGTATTTCAAATACATTTCTAATCAACACCTCAACCCAATCAGAACTAAGATTTTTTACACCTGTCTCTCACACTATGCCTGGCTGGTCCCTGGTCTAGGAGCTCTGGGTGGCAGAGATCATGTAATCATATAATTTTTTTATGCAGAATGTGTGCACATAGTGAGTGTTCAATAAACGCTAGGGATGTGGAAAAAGTGGGGGGAAGAGGGAAGAGAAGGAAAAGAGGAGAAAGAAGAGATGCTGTGAGCAACGTGATGCTGAGGGTGAAAATGAAATAATAGGTACAGAAGGTATTATACCAATGTTACTGCCATCATTTCCAGCCATGCCAGCCTCTCTGGGACGTGGGCCACCTTCCCATTCTGGACCCTGCTGAGTCTTCTCTTTCTAAATCATTACAAAGTTCCTCAAGTTCTCTTTCCAACATCATCCACTCCTGTTATTCTTCACTGCAATTGCTAAAGTATTTTGCTGCATGGATCTCATAGAAACTCATAGAAACTACCCAATAGGTTCTCATAGGATACTTCCCCATAGGATCTCCTAGAAACTACCCAACAACACTAAGCTCCCAGGTGGCTGCATGGACTTTCCTCTGACCTGTCACCCCAAATTTTACCGTCTACTTTCTCTCCTGGGTGCCTAATCAGAGCAACCTACTTCTCTACCACTAATCCAGCCTCACTTCCTTTATTAACATGAAATCAATGTCACTAGAAAGCTTATTTAAAAAAAAAAAAAAGTCGTAAGCCAATATATTGCATCTCCTTCAGAATTTCCAGGAACTTAATCATTCAAGGAAAAAAATGAGAAAATGATTACTATAGCCAAAGATATAAAAAAAGACATTCTGACTTTTCTGTCAAATCTTTACTCCCTAACAAAAAAATGTCCTAATTATTGGCACCAGCTCATTGAAGAGTTCTTGATTAGTTGGGACATAAATATGACATTTTTTGCCCCAATCACTCTTTCCATCTGTTCTATAGCAAATTCACCTTCACGCTGGGTAAGTGGCTTTATTAATGATGTCTTGGTCAAATTTTATAATTCAATTCATTTTAGTTATTAAAATTTAGTGCAGCCCAACTTAAAACCTACCTCTTCAAAGCAAGATCCCCCATTTTCCCTGCAGAATATTCTAGAGCAGCAGTGTGTTCCTCCCCCTCCCACTGGAGTACCCCATGGTGTCTGAGTTTTGGAGGAGAGATGGGAACCCAGCTCACCACTTATCAAAGGTGGGCAGGGGTCTCTGGGGTCACCCTCACAGGTGCCACTGATCTTCCATCTGCCCTGCTACCTGTGCACATTTCAGCCCATTTCCATGGCTTGGATCAGTGGCCATGTGGGCAGCTCACTGGCTCTCAGCTGTCTCCTGACTCATCTTCCTATGGGCTTCCCCTGCACATGCTCCCAGAGCCATATAGTACTGGCCTGGGTGGGATCAGCCCAACTCCTCTCCACACTTCTGCTTTCAGAAATCTTTAGGCCAGAGGAAGCACCAGTCCCTTGTTTTTGTGGGCTCTGTTTTTCCTTGCTCTGCTTTGAGAGGGGCTCTGCTCTCTGTAGGTTGCTACACTGGGGAATGAGCTGCCAACCCCTCTTCTTGCAGGCAGTGCCAGTCTTTTGGGGTGATTCAGGTGAATCCCTTCCACTTGACTTAGGAGACACCTCCACAAGGAGGGGGACAGGTAACAGCTACTTCACTCTCCTACGATGACCCTTTGTCTCCCCACCCCTTTCCTATACTGATTTGAGGCAAAAGGGCTGGGGGGAGGGTAGAGGAAAAGAGGCTGATTCTGTTGCCAGTTTAGCAAGTTGGGAGGTGTGGGGTCTTAACTGCTGGGGAGTCCTGCTGCTCTTTTTTGTATGGAGACATTTAGCAACTTTTGTTTTCAGCTATGGTCCCTAACCCCAATCTAGAAAACAGGAAAAGACATATGGAATGACACATCCTGTGATCTTTATGTCAGGGTGCTTTTAGTTTCTTTTCTCCCCATCTAGAGTTGACTTGACATTCTGCTCTTAAAGAAACATTTTAAGGAAAAACACACATAAAAGGGCAATGAAAACTTGTAAAAGCTGCTCTGTTTCATTGGACCCAGTGTGACAGGTAAGAAACAGCAGAAGAAAAAATAATTACAGTTCTATTTTGTGTTTAAAATTTTTTATGCCTTAAAAAAGTGGATCCTTATCTATTATTTATCTTTTAATAACTGTACCAATCTGCCCTTTCTCAGAGAAGTTGCTTAATTATGAATAAGGAATTGATTTTTATGGGGCCAAGAATTGTGTATACACATTAGAATTCATTCTGGCATCTGCCTGCCCATTATTCTGGCTTATGTTCTGCCAGAGGCCGATGAAGCTCTGTCAAGAGGGCCTGCTGTAAAACATAATGACTTCAGGAATTGGGGGCATTCCAGGCACCCTGGGAGGCTAGGAGAGCTGCCTCTTAATAACAAGAGGTCCTGGCCAGAAGTTCTCTGAGCCTGCTTGAGAACCACAAGGTTTCACCTTCCCAAGGGCCAAAGACCCTCCAGAGTCAAGAGCAGTGTTGGAGGGGGTATGTTAATTAACTCTTTCAGCTTCTGGGGGACACTTAATAACTGCTCCCTAAGAATCCAAATTTATACCAGAAAGTGATTTTTTAAGTCCTTGACAAATAGTACTTCTCCATTTTGATGTCAGGCACAAGAGAATAAAAACCACGGAGCATTCATTCTGTGGGAAGTATAAGCTGGTACCTCACAGCTACCCCAGAGTAACACAATCTCGAATTAATTGATTGATTCCATCACCAAATGTTGACTGAGCACAGTCTATAGTGTAGACTGAAGATATACTGCAGGAAACAAAGCACAGCTCTTCACCTCACTTATTTTAGTGGAGAAGACACACAATAAATGGCTAAGCAAATAACCCTAAGATTTAACGACAGAAACTGCAAAGAAAAATATAGCAGCATGAGAGGCTGGGACAGAGAAGGACGGGGGCTCTGCTTTAGCTAGGATGGTCAGGGAAGGATTATCTGAGGAGGATGACTAAGTGGAGTCCATAGTGAAAAGAAGCAGAGAGAGCTTTCTAGGCCCCGAAACAGAGCCTGCTCAATGGATCTGAGGAGACACAGGAGGCCAATGTGGCTGGAGGGAGATAAGCAAGGGGAGGTGATGGAAGATGGGCTGGGGCTGGGCCAGGCCCAGGCCTTACAGACCTTTTCAGGCCACTGGGTTTTCTTCTTGGAAGAAGAATAGCCATTGGAGGGTTTGAGATAGAGGGGAGACAGTGGGTAGAATATTCCAGGTGAAGTCTATTTTCATAACCATAGAGAAAATGGGCAGGAGATAATATGATCCCATGATGCTGGCTGAAGCAGCCAGCCTTCCTTTCATGAGTCTGAAGACAAATTCAGCAGAAATAGCTGCAATGTGTATTTGAAAACTGGCCATTCAGAGGAAGCATTGGCCTCATTCTTGTGTGTGTGTGAGAGAGACAGAGTCACTGCCACCTCAAACTCCTGGGTTCAAGCGATTCTCTTGCCTCAGCCTCCCAAGTAGCTGGGACTACAAGCACCTGCCACAACACCTGGCTAATTTTTTCTATTTTGAGTAGACACGGGAGTCTTGAACACTTGGGTTCAAGAGATCCTCCCATATGAGCCTCCCAGAGTTCTAGGATTATAGTTGTGAGCCACCACGTTCAGCCTCATTCTTTGTGCTTTTGGAAGACAAGATAAAGTCCAGAAGTAAAATGTCATAGCGAGACAGATTTCAGCTTTATATTCCATTTCAAAATGTCCTAATTCTTAGATCTGATGGAAAATAGAATGGGCTTTATACAGGAGAGTGAGTTTCTGTAGTCAGAGATGCTTAAATAGAATGAAAGAGATACTTGTGAGGGTGCTGTGCAGGAAATTCACGCACTGGACAGTTGGGTAATGTGGCCTTCAGGAATCTTCCACTAGCTGTTTTACTAGCTGAAAAACTGACTAGCTGTTTTCCAATTTCCTCCAGGCCTATCAGGTGAGGACGGTAGGGTACTTGGCTTTCCTGTGCTCACCTGAATCCTGACATTGGAAATAGCTGAGCAGCCAGTAAGGCGCAGTAAGCACCTCAACAGAGGATGTAAGAAAGTGCCTATGATGGTTTAGATTGGAGCCAGTTGATAATGACATCAAGAATAGTTACAAATTTCAGTACAGAATAAAGCCTTTGACAGATTCCTAAGTGGTTCTGGTCCATTAAGTTCCAACTTTGAGGTGACAAAAAGAACTCTGAGTTTAAAATTGGTTAAAAGGGAAGAAGAGTTAAAGGAGGTTTGTTATGAATTATATGTGCATTTTCTTTGAAAGAAGATCTTAAATTACTTTGCAATTTAGCTTGAAATGTCTTGTCAGAATTGAATTAGTCTGTGGGCTCTGAGAAATTTTCTCTTACACCTAATATTGAGAGGAAAGTGAATTTGAGATAGTCTTAAAGATAAAAGCAACTTGCAAATACTCTTCTTCTTTTTCTTTCTTTCTTTCTTTTTTTTCTGAAGCAGAGGCAGGAATTTGAATCCCACTACTGTGAGCCTATTCTCTTAAGATAGAATAATTCTTGTGGTCTAATGGGAATTTCCACCCTTTCTCCAGCTTTTCAGTTTCTTTAATCCTCATTAATGAAATCCTAGCTCCAAAGAGTTCTGTGATATGTGAAACTTTTAGTCATAATACATATAAAAAAGATATAGAAAAGTAGGTTGATAGCAACCAAAGATAAAAATCTAGTTAAAATTAAAATATAATCATAAACAGATGGAAGTAAGACCAAATAGTAATCCCCAAGGATGAAAATACAGGAGGGCAGATTCTCCAACACTTATTGTGCCCCCAGAACACTGTTTATTACTATGAAGCATTCATTATGTGTGGTGCACACTGTTAGGCATTTTTATGAGCATTTCTCTCATCTAAACTTCATAGTAACCCCCTATAGTAGATGTCATTATTATTTCCAGTCTTCAGGTGAGGAAACCACAGCTTAAGTAACTTTGTGCATTTAATTTAAGCACCTCATTTAATCCTTCCAACAATCCAATGAAGAAAGTATAGCCATGATCTGCATAACATTTCTGTCAACAACAGACTGCATAAGCAACGGTGGTTCCATAAGATTATAAGGCAATGTTGTCACTCTACTTTTTCTAGATTTAGGCATGTTTACATACACCAATACTTATGATGTTGCAATTGCCTACAGTGGTTAGGACGGTAACAGCTGTACAGGTTTATAGCTTGGGAGCAAGGGTGGTGCCATATACTCCAAGTGTATAGTAGCCTGTGCCCTCTATGATGTGCACATGACCACATCACCTAACAAGGACTTTTTAGAATGTATTACTTTGCTGGAGGCATTCATGACTGCTTTGTTGCCATTTTAGAAATAGAAAGACTCAGTCAGGGAGGTCAAATCATTTGCCCGAGGTGACTATTAGTAAACAGAGCACCAGATATTCCATTCAGCCTCACCCAGTGAAAGCCCGTGTACCAGGCAGACTGGGGAGTGGAGACTCCTGGCTCTGTCACCTGAGTGTGCTCAGAGAGGAAATAACAGATGCTTTACCTTCCTAGGGTTGAGGCAAAGACCACTTTTGGAAGTGGAAGAGTTTAGGATTTCTTGTCCTACTTTGCAAGATAACAATTACATGAGTTAAACTATCCATTTAAACATAAGGAGTTTTTGCTGAAGACCTAGGGTACAGGCCCAGATTTCCTAATGGAGACCTCTACTTCCTATTGAACAGGAGACAATGTCCCGTATCTTTTGGCATTCATACCAGCACTAACTCAGATCTGCTGTCCTATGTAGTTGTTTGCCGTTTTCTTCCATGTGGTGACAATTGTCTCTTTACAGTAATTACTTATCTGTGTCTTGGTATCTTTATCTGTAGAATGGTAATAATTATGTCTCCTTCCTTGAGTGGAGACTAAATGTGTAAATATGTATACAGTCCTTAGAATGCTACTTAAAACATGGAAAATGCTCCATAAATGTTAGTTGTTATTTTTGCTAATATTGCTCTTTGTGTTAATATTTTTGGAATGATTGCTAGATCTTTTAGGATTTGCCCAAAAGAAATCAACAAAAACTAAGCTCTACTTCTAAGAATAGGGAGGCATTTAAGAATTCCAATTAGTGTACCAGAACATTACAAGAATCTTTTGGGATGGAATGAGCCAATAGGCTTAGAGTTAGATCAAATATTAAATTCATCTTTTTCTTAATAAAGCCTATGGAGTAGAAGCTACTGGGATAGTATAAAAAAGGGGATGTATGTAAATTGTTAACTACTGCTAAGCACAAAAGATTCATAGTGATCTTGCAAATCTATCAGAGCTGAATGTCTAACAGCCTTGCCACAAAGAGCACGCAAAGGTAGACATACCACAGAAATCCTGTTGCTGTAACTCAAGGAAAATATGGTCACTAATTCATAGTTCCCTGTATGCTACCCAGAGATAAAGGAGACTCAGCAAAGGGGCGATCCTTGGATTGGAGCCCACAGTGTTTCATAAACGCTATGTGCTGGAGACAATGATGAGTGGCTGAATGAAATGCCAGTTTCCTTTGGCTGGGTTAAAGGACTTTTTCATGGAAAATGGGCTGCCTTCCTAATATGGGTGCCTTTTATTCTCAAATTAGATAAAAACCCCACTCTGATTATAAACAGCTGCCTGAGACAGCCTGAGGGAGTTTCACCTGGCAACAGCCACCACCTAGAAAATATTTGCAATGATCAAATCATTCCCCTGACCCTTCCCCCATCTTCCATTTATTAACAATTAAGTGAGCATCTGTGTCTCAAAAATCACAGCTTAATTTAATTAAGAATCTGTATTCATCTTTTAAAGTTACAGATAATTTCACTTGAATTCAAATTAACTTTGGGAACAAAGCATATAGTTATCTTCTTAAAAACTAATATATCTTACCAAGGCAGTTGCCTCATTCCCACAGATTTCAATTTTGTAGGAATGAGGCAACTGCCTTGGTAATATATTAGTTTTTAAGAAGATAACTATATGCTTTGTGGGAAAATTTCAATTTTGTGGTAATGATGCCACAAAGCAAAGCAGGTATTGCTTCCCCCTGATGTTCTTTACTCACATGTTTCTAGAAATTTCTGTGAAGTAGGTGTTTTATAAAGAACAGTCATATTTGGCACTAGTTCTTCATGGCACAGCTTTATCTGAATTAAGAAGATGGACATTAAGGTATATTTGAATCTCAAACCAATACAATTTGTAAAAACTGATAGATTCCCAACCTGAGCAATTCATAGACCTGTTCTGCCAGTGCAATAAAGACAGTTTTAAAACTTGGGCAGAGGAAATGTGTGAGAATGAACCTTTACCATTTCAAGGCCAAGGCTGAGCTGTGGTGAAGCCTGAGCTATACTTGGTACCAGGATCTAGAACCCTGGAAACAGCCTCATAGGACCAAGAGGGTAGCTTTTGCATATCTTAGGCAAGCAATGGACCAGACAATGGGGGAACATGTAGGCTGAAAGACTCAGTAGAGTTTGGGTAGGAGGGAGGTCCTAGAAAGCTTCAAGTTAGGACCAGGTACACAAGCTATAATTCGCATGTGAATAACCAATCAAGGACTCAAGAAATCAATAATTCTGGCAGTACAGGGATGTACATGAACACAACGTTTGTAAATGCACACAAGCATTTTTCTGGAAGGAAATTCTTTAACTTTTTTCACCTTCTCCATGTGGTCCACGACCCTCCAAGAAGTCAAAAACCACTGAAGTAGGGATATACAAATGCTCATGTAAGGGCAAGGAGGGAGTAGTCAAAGGCTAAGGTAAACAGTAATTAGCAGAAAGTGAGACAAAGGGAGCATATTGGATCAGGTAAGGCAAGGTACATGAAACAAAAGCACCTTGGTTTCTGTCAGTTTAAGGAATATCTTATCTATTTCAATTTTCTTAAGTGTTTCTATCAAAAAAGCATACTGAATTTTGTCAAATGCCTTTTCTGCATCAATTGAGAGGAACATATGGTCTTTGGTTTTGCTTATGTTTATATGGTGAATTACATTTATGGATTTGTGTATACTGAACCAACCTTGGGTCCTGGGATGAAGTCCACTTGGTCATGGTGAATTATTTTTTGACATGTAGCTGAATTCTGTTTGCTAAGATTTTACTGAGTATTTTTGCATCAATATTCATTAATGATATTGGTCTGTACCTTTTTTTTGTTGTTAGTGTGTCCTTTCCTAGTTTTGGTATCAAGGTGATATGTATGTTGTAAAAAGGGTTGGGAAGGGTTTCTTCCTTCTCAATGTTTCAGAATAGATTCTGCAATATGGGAACGAGCTCTTGTTTGAAGGTTTGGCAGAATTCTGGTGTGAAACCATCTGGTCTAGAACTTTTTTTTTGTTGGAAACTTTTTGTTGCTGTTGTTGTTGTAACTGATAGAAGCCACCTTCAACAAACCCATAGCCAACATCAGATTGAATGGAGAAAAACTGAAAGTATTACACTCAGAACTGGAACCAGATACGGATGTTCACTATCACCACGACTATTCAGCATAGTGCTGGGAAGTCCTAGCCAATGCCATCAGGTAAGAGAAGGATATAAAGGGCATCCAAATGAGGGTAGAAGAGGTCAAACTATTTACTATTTTCTGATGATCTAATCTTATACTTAAAGAAACCCCCAGGAATCAACCATAAGACTCCTGAAAGTGATCAAGAAATATAGCAGCATCTCAGGATATAAAATTGATGTCCACAAATCAGTAACCTTTATCTATGCCAAGAATAATCAAGCAGAGAATCAAATCAAAGATACAATGCCATCCACAGTAGCATCACAGAAAATGAAATAACTTGAAATATATTAGCAAAGGATGTGAAGATTCTCTGCAGAGAGAACTATGAAACACTGGGAAAATAGCAGAGTCATTAACAGATGGAAGAACACACCATTATAAAGTCTGAGAAGAATCCAACTTGTTAAAATATCTCTACTACCCAAAGCAATCTAGAGATTTAATGCAATCCCCATAAAAATGCTAATATCATAATTTGAAGATCTTGAAAAAATAGTTCTGCATTTAATATGGAACCAGACAAAAACCTGAATAGCCAAAGCAATTCTTTGAACTAACAAATGTAGAGGCATCATGTTACCAGACTTCAGGTTATACTACAAATCTATAGTGATCAAAACAGCATGGTATTGGCATAAAAACAGAGACATAGACCTGTGGGACAGAATAGAGAGTCTAAGAGATGAAACTAGACTCATATCGCCATATGATCTTTGACAAAGCAAACAAAAGCATACACTAGGAAAAAGAATCTCTATTTAGTAAATGGTGCAAGAAGAACTGGTTAGCCACATGCAAAAGGCTGAAACTGGACTCACACCTCTCACCACTTACAAAAATTAAGTCACAACGGATATAAAAAATGTAAATCTAATACACGAAACTATGAAAACCCTAGCATGGGAAGAAGAACACTTAATCTTATTGGCCCAAGAAAAGAATTCATGAAGAACAGCCTAGTGACAATCACAGCAACAACTAAAATAAGTGTGACCTGATCAAGTTAAAAGGTTTCCGCACAGCTAAGGACATAATCAACAAAGCAGAGAGACAACCTTCAGGGTGGAGAGATGAAATTTGCATGCTAGGAATCCAACAAAGGGCTAATAAAGAGAATCTACAAAGAACTCAAGAAAATAAACAGAAAGAGAACAAACAATCCCATTAAAAACTGAAGAAGAGGGTTTTTGGAGCAGAGGAGGGATCCTGGGCCATTGAGATCTCCGAGACAAAGCTGTGTCTGAGGGACTGGCAGGGGTGTGTGCCCTGGACTTTGTGGAGCCCCAGCCCTTCATGAGCAAGGGGGCTTGCAGACCTGTGTGCCGCCGCCTCACAACAGGTCCGCTGCCTCCCGGCCACCTAGCTCTCAACTCCCCTTCCCCGCACCTAGGACCCCCAGGCCACCTCCTCTTGGCCCGGGCCATGGTCTGGCCATCAGTTTTGATAAGATTCATGTTCAAAATTATGCCAACTTCTGATTGAGGTGCCACCCGGACCTCCATTAGAACTGCGCTGGATCATGATTGGTGCCCGCCCAGACCTCGGTAAGAGCTGTGCTGTGACTCTGGACCCGTCACCCGAACCTGCCAGGCCTCTGCATGCCCTAAAAAGAAACTGCAGGAGCCATGCAACCCTGCGTCCTCCCTCCTATACCCTCCCTGTCTCCACACTGGCCACTCATCTGGCCAGGGACACTGGTAGCTGCGTGCCCTCCAGAGCCCTTCCTGCCTCTGTGTGGAGCCCTTCTCCTGGCCAGAGACTGCTGGAGCCTTGGGCTCTCTGTGCCAAAGTCACTGGGCACCAGGCACTCCCAGAACCATGTGCACCAATCCCCACCCTGTTGCTGAATCTAGATGTGTCACACTCTGGAGCTGCTTCCACAACCAGAACTCCCTGGTTGGGGCAGCCCCAAAGGAACTACACAGGGTCACTCCCTACAAAGATCCAGCAATAATAGAGTGATCTTGCTAGGGTCTAATCTTGGAGAGACACCTCCCAGACTCGGAGGACAGCCAGACGCAATGGTGTAAAACAATCATGAGGCAAAATCAACAGAAAAACACTGGCAATATGAATAATCAGAGTAGATCAACTCCCCCAAATATCAATGGGGCAGACACAGCACAAGATCCCATGCACAAACAAATAGCTGAGATGTCAGAAATTGAATTCAGAATCTGGATAGCAAATAAGATTGTATTAGAATTCCAAGCAGTAACCCAAAAGATACCTCAAGGATTCAATGAATTCAAAGACCAAATGACCAAAGATTTTGACACATTGAGATAAGAAGTTACACCCCTCAAAGATCTGAAAAACAGAGTAGAATCCTTCAGTAACAGAGTGGAACAAGCAGAAGAAAGGATTTCTGACATCGAAGACAAAGCTTTTGAACACTCCCAAACTCTCAAAGAGGAGGAGAAATGGAGAGCAAAAACAGATGACTCTCTCGGAGAGCTCAGAGATAATTAAAACAAAACCAATATTCATCTTATAGGGATCACTGAAAGCAACGAAGTGGCTTCACAAGGTACAGAGTCTCTTCTCCATGAGATTATGAAGGAGAACATTCCAGACATGCCAAGAGATTCTGAAATACAGATAACAGACAGTTTCAGAACTCCAACATGATTTAACCCAAATAAGACATCACCCAGAAACATTATAATCAATTTCACTAAAGTTAATATGAAGGACAAAATTCTGAAAGCAGCCAGAAGAAAGAAAACCATTACCTACAAGGGCAAGAATATTAGAATAACTGCAGATCTCTCTGCTGAAAACTTTCAAGCTAGAAGAGGATGGTCATCAACTTTTAATCTCCTAAATCAAAATAACTTTCAATCCAGGATCCTGTACCCAGCTAAACTGAGTTTCATTTATGATGGAGAAATTAAATACTTTAACCACATTCACAGTTGAAAAAATTTGCCATAACAAAACCAGCTCTTCAGGATATTCTCAGACCTATTCTTCATAAAGACCAGCATAATCCTCCACCACAAAAGTAAACCCACCCAGAAAATTTTGATCAAATTCCAACTTCCACAGTCACAAAAGGATTAAAAATGTTCACCCGACTCTCAAAAGGCTTATCAATATTCTCAATTAATGTGAATGGTTTAAATTGTCCTCTAAAGAGGCACAGGTTGGCTGACTGGATACAAAAACTCAAGCCAGATATCTGCTGCATACAAGAATTATACCTTACATTAAAAGACAAATACAGACTCAAGGTAAAGGGATGGTCATCTATATTCCAGGCAAATGGGAAGCAGAAAAAAGCAGGCATTGCAATCCTATTCTCAGACACAATAGGATTTAAACCAACCAAAATAAGGAAGGATAAAGATGGATACTTCATACTTGTTAAAGGTAATACTCAATATGATGAGATTTCAATTATTAATATTTAGGCACCCAACCAGAATGCACCTAAATTTATAAGAGAGACTCTAACAGACATGAGCA
>CAUYPK010127256.1:0-40370 GCA_963574355.1 Loris lydekkerianus
ATATCACAAAATCCCAAGACCAGAGATGTTGGCGTCGATGTGGAGAAAAGGGAACACTTCTACACTGCTGGTGGGAATGCAAATTAATACATTCCTTTTGGAAAGATATATGGAAAACACTTAGAGATCTAAAAATAGACCTGCCATTCAATCCTATAATTCCTCTACTAGGCATATACCCAGAAGACCAAAAATCACATCATAACAAAGATATTTGTGCCAGAATGTTTATTGCAGCCCTATTCATAATTGCTAAGTCATGGAAAAAGCCCAAGTGCCCATTGATCCACGAATGGATTAATAAATGGTGGTATATGTACACCATGGAATACTATGCAGCCTTAAAGAAAGATGGAGACTTTACCTCTTTCATGTTTACATGGATGGAGCTGGAAAATATTCTTCTTAGTAAAGTATCTCAAGAATGGAAGAAAAAGTATCCATTGTACTTACTCAGCCCTACTATGATATTAATTTACGGCTTTCACATGAAAGCTATAACCCAGTTATAACCCAAGAATAGGGGAAAGGGGGACAGAGAGGGGAGGGAGGGGGGAGGAGGGGGGAGGGAGGGTGATTGGTGGGATTACACCTGCGGTACATCTTACAAGGGTACATGTGAAACTTAGTAAATGTAGAATGTAAATGTCTTAACACAATAACTAAGAAAATGCCAGGATTGCTATGTTAACCAGTGTGATGAAAATGTGTCAAATGGTCTATAAAACCAGTGTATGGTGCCCCATGATCGCATTAATGTACACAGCTATGATTTAATAAAAAAAAAAGGAAATGATCAATTTTGAGTATCATATTTGATTTAATAAAGGTTAATTGTAAGTTTATATAATTTAAGTTTTTTTAAAAAATTTATATTTTAACTTTTGATAATGGCTGTGTTTAACCATCAGCATTAGAAATTTCTGAATTTAGCAGTTGGTTGTTACAAGCCACCACAAAAAAATACTCCAGCACAACATTCCTTCTCATTTCTTCCTTCCTTTGTGTTCAAAGATCTTACCTCCTTCACCATCACCAGTGATAACATGAAGGAAGATGACATCATCCCCAGTGCTAGGCAGAGTTTGCAGCCCATCATGGAAATCCCAGTCCCTTTGCATTGTGTAAGAAAAGCCAGGTAACTTGATTCTGGCTGATAAAGTGTGAGCTAAAGGAGGAGTTAAAAGAGGTTTCTTCATTCCTAGGAAAGAGGCACAGGAAGAGTTGGCTTTTTGCCTCTCTCCAGATTATGTCATGATTATGACTTGATGGGCTCAAGAAATGGCCACAGTCTATCAACCGGAGGGTGAAACAAATGAAATGCCAGTTAGTAAAAGTGAAATATGACACTATCAGCCTATGATCTGAAAGTTGCTTCTGTTTCCTGACATCTGTGCTAAAAGGATCCTATTGCATCTTCACGACTGTCCACGGAGAGCTGTCTGCAGATGCCCATATGGAGGTTGTATAATGGAATTTTAGAGGAATGCTGCCAAGGAAATTTATTGACATTTTCTTTTTTGTGTACATAGATCAATTCTATAGATAGAACCTTGACATTCAAAGCAGAGATTTTATATATGTTATTCTGTCTGTGTCCCAGTTTCTGTGGTCAGACTGAGAAATAAAAATAAAACACTAAGCCCCCCAACTGAACAAATGGACCCTTTCTTGGCCAAGGGGATACCAGAGGAAGCTTAAAACTGAGTTCCTGGTCATGATGGGATGAGAGTTCAGACATCCCACATTATACCCCCTCCCTTGTTTACCGAGATTAGGCTTTTTTCTGTTTTTTAAACAGAACCAACCTTTTGAAAAGACTTGCTTCGCCACTGATTTCAATTAGCTGCCTAGTGCTGCTGTTCCCTTTTTTGATTTTGACACTACAGCTGACTTCATATGTTGTGTTTTCATTTTCATTCAGCTCAAAATACTTTCAAATTTCCCTATTGGTGTCTTCTTTGACTTAAAAGTTACTTGGAAGTATGTTATTTAGTTTATAAATATCTGAGAATTTTTCCAGAGATCTTTCTGATACTAATTTTTAATTAAATTCTTATATGTTTACAGGACATACCTTGTATGGTTTCAGCCATTTTAAATTTATCAAGATTAGTTTTATGGCTCATAACACACTCTATATTGGTAAATGTTCCATGTTCTATTGAGAAGCAGATGAAATATTCTATAAATATCAATTAGATTGAGGTATTGACAGTGTTGTACAAAATTTCTATGTCTTTACTGATTTTCTGTCTACTTATTCTACCAGTACTTGAAGGAACAATATCAAAATTTTCAAAATGATTGTGGATTTATTTTTTTTTTCTTCAAGTTTTATCAATTTTATGCTTTATGTATTTTGAAGCATTGTTATTAGGTGCATAAACGTTCAGTACTGTGATATCCTCTTGATCAATCAATTCCTTTAACATTATGAAATAATCTTCTTTATCTCTGGTAATATTCTGTTATCTGAAATTTACTGTGGTATCATTATAATATAGCCACTTCAGCATTTTGTTTTGTTTTTTGTAGAGACAGAGTCTTACTTATCGCCCTTGGTAGAGTGCTGTGGCACCACACAACTCACAGCAACCTCCAACTCCTGGGCTTAGGTGATTCTCTTGCCTCAGCCTCCAAGTAGCTGGGACGATAGGCACCCGCCACAAGGCCTAGCTATTTTTTTGTTGTAGTTTGGCTGGGGCTGGGTTTGAACCCACTATCTTCAGTATATGGAGCTGGCGCCCTACCCACTGAACCACAGGCACCGCCCACACTTCGGCTTATTTTTAAAAATTGGTAGTAGTGGGCAGTGCCTGTGGTTCAGTGAGTAGGGTGCTGGCCCCATATACCAAGGGTGGCAGGTTCAAACCCGGCCCCAGCCAAACTGCAACAAAAAAATAGCTGGGCGTTGTGGCAGGCACCTGTAGTCCCAGCTACTCGGGAGGCTGAGGCAAGAGAATTACCTAAACCCAATAGCTGGAGTTTGATGTGAGCTGTGATGCCATGGCACTCTACTGAGGGTGACAAAGTGAGACTCTGTCTCTAAAAAAATACATAAATAAAAATAAAAATTGGTGGTAGCATAGTATATTTTTTCCTGTCTTTTACTTTTAGCCTATTTGTATCATTTTCTTTAAACTAGATTTTATATAGGGAGTATACAGTTAGGATTTTTTACTTTTATTAAATTTGACAGTCTCTGCCTTTTACCTAGGGTGCTTTTATCATTTATATTTAATATTATTATTAATACAGTTAGATTTAAATGTACCATCTTGCCGTTTTTTCTATTTGTCCTATCTGTTTTTTGTTTTCTTCTTTACTGGCTTTAGTTTAGAATAATTGAATATTTTTATGACACCATTTTATATCTTCTTCGACTCAATAACTACTTTTTTGTTTTAGTGGTTGTTTTCGACCTTATAGTATGCATACATAACAGGGGAAAAATAAAGAAGGTGGCCCTCTACAAGCCAAGAAGAGAGACCACAGAAGAAACTGAACCTATTAACACCTTGATCTCAGAATTCTAGCCTCTAGAGCTGTGAGAAAATACATTTCTGTTGTGGAAGCCACCAGTCTGTGATTATTTTATTGGCAGTTCTAGCAAACTAGTACAATTTCTTTTTAAAATATTTAAGTGATAATAAACAAATTTAATGTTTCTGCATACATTGTTATCACTTCCAGTGCTGTTCACTTCTTTGTATACATTCATATTTCCATCAGGTAGTATTTTTCTTCTGTTTGATGGACTTCCTTTAAATTCCTTATAAGCAGGTCTGCTGATGATATTTTATTTCAGCTTTTTTATGTCTTCATTTTACCTTTATTTTTGAAGGATATTATCCCTGGGTATAAAAATCTAAGTTGAGAATTTTCTGCTTTCATTTATTAAATGATATTGATCCCCTGGTTTCTTCTTATATTGTTAATGGAGATAAATCAGTTATTAATAACTTTTTTTTTTTTTTTTTTTTTGCAGCTTTTGGCCAGGACTGGGTTTGAACCCACTACCTCTGGCATATGGGGCTGGTGCCCTACTCCTTTGAGCCACAGGCACTGCCCAGATAAATCAGTTATTATTCTTCTCATTACTCCTCTGCATGTGACTATTTTCCTCTGGATATTTTTTAAATTTTCTCTTTATCCCTAGTTAGAGCTTATGATATGTGGTTTTCTTCATCTTTCCTGTGCTTGGAGTTCTGGAGTTTCTTGGAGTTTATAGTTTTCATTAAATGGTAAAATTAAACTTTTACCATTGTTTCACCAAATATTTTTTTCTTCACCCCTTCCTCCTCTCCTTTGAGATTCCAGTTACATGTTCGTTAGGCTGACTGAAGGTGTCCTGCAAAACCCGATGCTTTATTTATTCATTTGTACTGTTGTTTTCCTGGATTTCCATTTTGAATGTTTTTTATTGCTGTATCTTCAAGTTTCCTAGTCTTTTTTCTATGAGGCATGATACACCACTAATTCTATCCAGTGTATTTTTTATCTCCTATATGTAGATTTCATCTCTAAAAATTCAGTTTTGGCCTTTCAAAACTATCTTCCATGTCTTCACTTAACATGTTCAATTTTTCTTCTGCTTTTTGGAATGCAGTTACAAATGTTTCAATGTCTTTGCTAATTCTAAAAGCTGTGTCAGTTCTCAGTCAATTTTATTTTGTTAATTTATCCCCTATCCTCCACACACACATTTTGGTTCGTACTTCTACCTCCTTTGAAAGGCATTGTGAGTTTACCTTATTGAGTTTGGATATTTTTGTATAAGCCATTTCCTAAGGTGCAGTTAAATTACTTGAAGCCAATTTTATCCTTTCAGGTCTTCCTTTTAAGACACTGTTGGCTGGCAATTTTATGCAGAAATATCTAGGTTACCGGGTGACCTGTGACCACTATGTGTTAAGATTTGTTTGGTGGAAATAGAATCACATTTAGTCAAGGGCCCATTATACTTTTATACTGAGGGACGATCTTTTTGCGTACTCTACCTAGTGGCCTATGAATTATGAGGTTTTCCCAGTTTGCTTGGCGGAAATAGACATTATTTCCACCTCTGTGTACCTGTGTGACTATTTTCTGAGATCCAAGTGTCCCTTAGTGATGTCCTATCAAGAATTACCTAATATTTGGAGCCTGGAGAGGTGACTCAGTGTGGGGAAGTATAGGTCAGTCTGGGGGTGAGGAAGACTACAAGGAGACTGGTTCTCCTTCCCAGTCCCTCCCACTTTAACCAGACTGAACTCCCTGACTATGGGAGAGATAAATAGAAAGTCTCCTGAATGCCACCCAACACCCAGTCCTGTCTTTTGGCTGCGAGATCCTTAGGGTCAAAAATGTATTTCCTCACTTTGCAGAATACCCAAATGGATAATTTTTGTTCATTTGTATATTTGCTTCCCATTGTGAGCATTTTTGTTCATTTAAACACACAATATTTATAGCCCTTAGGAAATCTGGAGAGTGTAGCATTACAGATAGGCCTAAATCTATCCTCTTCTCTTTTCCTCTTCTCCCTTGCTGGTCCTCTTGGCTCTTCCTCTATACCTTGAGCCTATCAGTGCCCCCTCAGGTGGCATAGTGAGATAACTACCCCCTGCTTTGAGGCAGGGTTACATTTCTTTCTGGCAAATGCCTATATATTTTTTCTTGTTAAAGAACCAACAAGGAGAATCTATAGCCTCCCTTGGTACAATATTTATGCCTTCCTACTCTCACCATCTAGAATTCCTTTCCACTTTTCACCCAGATCCCGACTGCCATGTATGACCATTTTTTCCTTGTTTAGTCCTGAACTGTTGCCTTTCATATGCTGGACCTTCCAGCGAATCACTCCAGTGTATATTGACCTAAGTGGAAAGTAATTGGGTTGCTTCCATCCCCTTCAGAGGGCACATAGCAATAGCCAGCAGGAAGAATTGAGTAGCTAGTAAGCTCTGACACATCCAGAAGGAACAAATGGTAAGGGACAACTAGCAAGTGTTTGGAACCACAGGTCTTGTTAGGTTTTCCATTCAGTGAAAGAAGGATGCCAGTTAGAACTCTGCTGTAGATCATGAGCAGGGCAGTATGGAGACAGGGAGACAACAGGAAGAACAAACCATAAGAACCATCAGAACCATATTTATCACACATTTCATCTCAATGTTCTTCATAGATAGACGTAATTAACTTTATCCAAAATTTCAACCAAGCCTATTGCACACAGGGAAGGGTCTCATAAATTGTCTTCAATTATTGTCACTATTTCTTTTGGCCTTTGCTATTGCCCAGTTGACAGAAATGTCTCCTCCTTAGGTCTAAAAAGTGTTAAGTATTTCCACAGCTCCTAGGTGAAGCAAACACTAAGATTTTTCAAGAGAAATTGTTTCTCACAATTGTAATGAAGTGTTTTTAGGTCTCAGGAGGAAAACAACTACCTGTTTTTATTTAAAAATTGCACACTGCTAAAGTACTCAGGCAGGTCTAAGACACAGGCCCTTATGGCTCATTACAGGACAGGGAATGCCCAAGCAGGAAGGCAGACAGAAGTAGCAGTGGAGGCGGGGTATTGCAAGAGAAGACAGTGGGAAAAAGCTCTATCAGGGGCCAGGGAACAGAATAATTGAGAACATGGACAGCCTTGGTTTGAATACCAGTTCTGTACTTAGCCAAGTTATCTCTGGAAAATTAAGTATCCTCCCTGAACCCTGTTTTCTTTATGCATAAAATGGGGATAATCACAGTTCCTACTTCAGAGACTTGGTATCTGAGTTAAATAATAATATTTGTAAAGTGCTACTGCATAGAAAAATGTATGAGTTAAATAAATAAATAATTCAAACTCTGAGTTTCACATAACAGATGTTCAACCCTTGTCAACTTAAGCGGAATTAGATTCTATTAAGAGGACATTGGCCAGCTCAGACAATGTCCAGGAGAATAGATGGACAGACCTCAGGACTGGTTCCATGAAGACGTCACAGGTACAAAGAGCACAGACACTACCAGGGCTGCATTTTGCCACTGTCATTGTGCCAGACCCAGGCTGCTGCTGCCCCATCCTCCCCAACAGGGAATCTGAGAATCCCTGCTTTCTTGAGCCACCAGCTTCTGATTCCACGGCTGGGCTAGGTGGAGACTCCTCTCTGGGGTGGGATAGGTCACGGCTTATGCCATAGCTGCAAGGGAGCTTCTCCAGCTGGAGCTCTGGCTCACATGTTTGGTGATCTCTCAATTTGAGAAATAAGATTCACACACTGGGAAGTCAGCAGGAATGCTAAATGGGCAGAGGGCACTAGGGAAGAAGAATTACAGAAGCATTAAGTGAAAGAACCAGCAAATCCACACACAAGGCTAAATAAATTCTAGGCCATCTAAAAATACCTATTGATTACATCTAGGTGAGAGGTATTATAAGAAAATGAAAAATGAACACAAGATGAGATCACCTGAAATTCCTGAAGAAGCTCAGAAATAGTGCAGGGGAAGCACCAGGTTTTCAAATGTAAGGGCAGAAAAGTATGATACTTTTCAGCTCCCATCATAAGTGTCATAGCCAACACTCCTGTAACAAAAGACAGGTTAACTAGAGAAAAGGATAACAAATAGATTTAATCTAAGTTTCGCATGACATGGGAGCCTTCAGAAATGAAGACCCAGAAACCTGGGGTAACCTGTCTATTTTTATACTTAGGCTCAATGAAGAATGGATAGCTATGTAGAAATGTAACTGGACAAAAGATTATGATCTGATAGTAATAGACTGAGGGGGAGCCTGTTCAGATTCCCCTTGGCCTCCCGTGTAGCAATCCTTCCTCCTGAGTATGGAGAAGGACCCCTCTGGGATGAGAGTCTTCAAAGAAAAAGGGAGACTGGCGAGAATGACCTTTCTAGGTTTTATGGATTGCTTTGGGGGAGAGAGGCTCCAGCTTCTATGCCTCACCTTAGGAAAAGGGAATTTTGGTTTCTATAACTCACTTTGGGGAAGAAAAAGGGGCAGAAAATAGGAGAATGAGAAAAGCTCACAGAGGCCTTGGTTCTCAGGCCTTTCCAATTTCTTTCAATTTTAAAAATTCAGCACACCAAGGAGCCATACTTTAGGATATTGGGTTCTGAGCCCCATACATCTACAAACATGAGTTTGGCTTTGTTAGTTTTCTTTTTCAGAGTCCTCACTCCTACATTTTTATATTCCAGGCCTTTTATCTGTTGTAACCTTTCTCCGCCACCTCTACCCCAAGCACTATTCTGCATCCCAGTTTTGCTCTCAATCAACTGTTAATTCATTTTCTTGCAAAGGTGCTTACCAATGACGGGGGAGGGGGGGAAGATGATAAACCACCAATGTGTGAAGAAGAAACACTTGCATTTCAAGAGAAAGCCAAAGCCTTTAAACTTCAGAAGGATGACACAAGGTGGGAATAGCTATATAGCAGAAAGCTCTTCCCAGAACTCAATAAAATCTCTCTAGCTAAGGCACCTGCCTACATTGCCAACCCAGCTCTCCAAAGGGCCCTTCCTCATGGCTGGCTGGCCACAAATGAGGCGGACTTGTCTATAGAGAAAAGGCTTCTGAGGGTCACCCACTGAGCATCTGCCTATCACAGGGTGCATGTATCCCTCCCCCCCACTTTCTTCCAATCATTATTTATACTACTGTTCACACCATCTGCCTTTTGCCCCATGAAGACACAGCCTTCTCTAAAGCCAAGTTTACCCCATTCTTTCCCTTCTCAAAGGTTAAAAATAGCACTCTTTTCAATGACCTCAATAATTTAGAACCCATGAATAAGTCATTTGCCCAGGAGGCTACACTGGGGCTTCTATTTTTACTTATAATCTCTCACCAAGTAAAGTGACCTCTCTCAAGGAGCCAACAATGAAACCCATTGATCTTTTGGCAGTAAAGGCCCAAGAGAACCTTTCCTCAAGGGCAAAGATGGACTAATAGGTGTCAGTGACTTTAGAATGTAAGTAACTAGAGGTGAGTTTAGGCATACACGCCCTGCTCAGGACTCCTGGTGCAGCCCAGAGCATGCCCTGGGAGGAACACTTTCTGCAAATAGGACAGGTGATTCTGCCTACACTGGCCCTCCATTCTGGCCACTTCTTCCCTAAGGTGCAATTTTCTAAATATTGAACGTCAAAAGAAGAGCAATGTGAAAGCTCAGACCCCTAAACCCCCCAGATTGCCCTGGTACCGAACCATATGCTTCCCTCACCTCCCTGCAGCTCAGATTCCTATGACCCATCTCTTCTATGTGCTACTCTCAGGAAGGTTAGCCATTTACTCTGGGCTACTCCTGAGGTAACAAGCAGACTTCACCTCGGGTCTTTTGGCCACTAGTCTATAAACATAAGCTTGATATCCCCCCCCCCCCACTTCCATATCTAGGGTTTCCTTGTTTCCCTTTCCTCCACCACCTACAGGATTCCCAGTCCTACTGTGCTGCTGGCAGCCCCAGCCCCAAACTCCAGAGGACCTGTTCTCAATTTTTATTAATCCTAGGAAGCTACATCAAGCCTTTTCACATGACTTCATGTCACAAAATTATTAATTCAGTCTCACTATCTGCCCCTAGAAAAATGCCCATTTCTTCTCCTGAACCTTACTCCCTGCCCCTGCCAAAAGTAACAGAAACACATTTCAGAAAGTGAAAATGCTGCCCATGGCTGCCCTTCTATGAAATAAATGACTATTTTTTGTCTTACATTTAATAAAAACTGCCATGTGGCAGGTGCAATGCTTAATGCTCTATTGATACAATTCATCTACTTTTCTCAAAAATTCTTCCCTATAACGTTATTTCTTTATTTCACACAAGAGAAAATGGAAACACGATGACTCGGCTCCTGGTCACTGGGGCAGAAGCAGGATTTAAACCTAGATGTCTCACTCCAGAAGCTATTGACCTCTATGCTCTACAGGACATAAGCTCCTTAGTCCTCAAGAATCCTACAAGTAAGGGCCCACTTTTCCCTTCCTAGGGGACAAGGTGTCTTCCACCAGGCACATCCTTGATGGACATCCCTTACTACTTATCTTTTCTGTCTTTCTGACAATTTAAGACAGTGAATGAGCAGGAGTGAGTACCCTTAACTGAGAACTTCGTGGTCTCAAATTCTTAAGAAGCTTCTTTGAGACAGGGCACCCTCCATCCTGCATTCTAACCATTTGAAATAATTTCAATACATGTTCATAATTACAGTGAATAATAATAATTACTACGAGCAATCAAATTGCTTTTTCCATATCTTTGAAAAATAGAACTGAGTCTTTCAGAGCGAGTTGCTCATAAGGGTCTATTTAGATGCTAGGTTTGACTTCTAAATCTATTTTGAATAGGTATGATCTAAAAGAGAATTCTCTCCGAGGTTTCTCAGAGAAGTGTAGCTCGTTAACTCATTCATAATTATTTGTACAGTACCTGCTATGAGCTAGGTGATGGATGGAATAGCCTTCATGATCACTTCTGATTTTAAGAATCTACAATTCCAGGACAGAGTTGAACTGGGACTAGGAAAATTCACTGGATTTTGTAGAGTGGACACAGGAAGGGACAACTTTCCGCATCATGTCAGTGAAGGGCAGCAGTAGGCAGGAGTGGTGAGGAGACCTCTCTAGTAGAGCAAAAGGAGAGATGTAGTTGGGTGGGTAGCCTGGGCCTGGTTACTGGATGCCTTGAATATCAGGCAGAGGAATTCCAAGTGGGTGCTATAGACAAGAGAAAGCTACTGTCATGATCCCAACTGGTGGGTGCTATGAAGAACAGTATTTCTTTGGGGTGAGAAATCAGTTGTCATTTCCAGTGAAAGTGAAGCTTCCCTCTCATCATATTAACAATTTAGTAAAAATAAACATTTCCAATTAGAGAAGAAAACTAACTTCCCTGCGGCCTAGATCCATAGCATAGAAACGGGAGCAGGAGGCATTTCTCTCCCCTTTCACAGCTCTCATTTTCTCTGTAGCTCTCATGTCTCAGATCTGTGATGAAGTGATTTGCTAGATGTTCCTGAAGCTGCTAATAAGATGCAGCTATAATCTATTCACTTGATAGCCTTTGCGGGAAACCAGACTACCTTCCTAACCTGCCACATTGCCTGGGTGTGCGAGAGCTGCACGGTGTAATCTGAGAAGGCCACAGGGAGAGGGCAACCTCCATTCAGGGCCCCTCAGCAGGCTTTCAGAATAGAGGGGACCGGGCCTGTCACTGACACAAAGTTGGAATGACCAAGAAAAAGCCATGCAGGAAAGG
The DNA here is from genome assembly GCA_963574355.1 of Loris lydekkerianus. Classification (NCBI taxonomy): domain Eukaryota; kingdom Metazoa; phylum Chordata; class Mammalia; order Primates; family Lorisidae; genus Loris; species Loris lydekkerianus. Next base: position 11,250 of record CAUYPK010127256.1, read on the forward strand.
TGGCAGGAATGATTGAAGCCAGAAGTAGTTTGGGAACAAAGAAGAAAAAACCAAGGAGAGATTTAAGGAGAGATCTGGAAAAAAAAATGTCACCAACATTCCTGTTCAACATCACAGAAGACAGAACAAGAAATAAGCAATGTTAGAGGTATGGTTGGAAAAGAACCGTACTCAGTAAAATAAGGAGGTTTATTTTGAGCCAGATTTGAGGACCATGACCTGGAGTGACACCCAAAAAGCCTTGCGTAAGTGCTCTCATGGTGGGGTTAGTTTGGTTTCATACAATTTAGGGAGACAGGAATTGCAGGTGAGGTTATAAATCAATACATGGAAAATATATATTGGTTTGGCCCCAAAAGGTGGGATATCTGGAAGTAGGGGTGCTTATGGGTGATAGGTGGGTTTCAAGATGCTTTAGCTGACAATTGACTGAGTTGGGCTCTGTCTACAACACCAGGAGTCAGTGAAAAGGGTCTATTAATTAGAGACAAAGTATGAGACTAAAATAGTTTGTTGTGTCTATTGAGGACCTCAGGTAGGTCTTACAGAGTCTTAGGCCTGTTAGTGAGTCACAAAGGACATCTCTAAGAAGGAAAGGGTGGGATGAGGCATTTCTGATCTTTTCCATCACTAGCAACTGAGTTTTAGGGATCTTCTTGGCCAAAAGGGGGTCCAGTCAGTCAGCCACTTATGGGGAGCCTTATGATTTTATTTTATTTCATTTCATTTCATTTCATTTCATTTCATTTTATTTTATTTTATTTTTGAGACAGAGTCTCAAGCTGTCACTCTGGGTAGAGTGCCATGGTTTCACAGCTCACAGCAACCTCTAACTCTTGGGCTTAAGCCATTCTCTTGCCTCAGCATCCCCAGTAGCTGGGACTACAGGGGCCTGCCACAATGCCCAGCTAATTTTTTTATTGTTTTTGTTGCAGCTGTCATTGTTTTAGCTGACCCAGGCTGGGTTTGAACTGCCAGCCTCAGTGTATGTGGCTGGCGTCCTACCCACTGAGCTACAAGAGCTGCCCAAGATTTTATTTTACTTCACAGAAGATGACAGGATTGTAATACAATAGAACCCCCATAGTTCTACCTCCCTACACTGACCACCTCCTTGAGTTCACCTAACTTTCATAGACCAGACATGTACCACATGTATGAATTAGTACAGCAGGCCTAGTTCCTTATGTCAATCACCTCTGTATGTTGACCAGTTCCTTACAGTCCCTTGGGTGGTCAACTTACAGAGGGTTCAACTGTACTATCTCTACGGGCGGGCTTGCTGCTTAGTGATGGGGTTCAGGACATGCTAAAATATAACTACAGGAGACCAGAATATGCTGCTTCAAAACATGCCTCTTTGGCATAAGGCTTGTTTTGAAATGACTATTTTAAGAAGCTGCAGACATAGGAGAAGCTCTGAAAACAGAGTAGAAGTCAAACTTTTGTAAGAGAAATTTACATTTATAAAGCAAATCTCAAAAGCTCTGCTTGTAAGGATGTCTTCTCTCATCAGAAGGAGAGGGACAACTAAACCACTAGGGCCCCTTATCACTAACAACCCAGCCCACTGTCAGCTGTTCTTTTCCTGCCCATCTCCCTGTGCCCTGCCTTTCCCTACACTCTGCTTTCTGGGTTTCAACAGAGGATAGTACTTACTTATTGACTGGCCCAAAGTCAAAGCCACTTCTTTGAGATGTGCTCTTGGAGATTTCCCTGAGTATTTCCCGTGTACACAGGAGGTATGCACACGACTAAGCTTCTGTTCATCTGTCTTTTGTTACTGGGAGTCTATAAATGATAGAGAAAAAATATATTTTGTACCCTGTAGTGGTAAGGCCTGTTAACAGGTCAGGCTACCTAAGGAGGGTGGGAGTTTGTGAATTTGGCTTCTTTAGGTCTTAAAAATAGCACCGGTTTGTAGTTGCCTAAAAATAGGCTAAGAAATGACTTATTAGAAGACAAGAGGATGCACTATTCATCTTTCCAGGTCTTTCTAATCACATAATTATGCCTTTTTCATTTTATCTGAATTAAATTAATTTAGCCCAAATTTATTGAGAGAGTGAGGATCTGGGTGGTCTTGGTGTGAGCTTTTGCCCTTAAGCCTTCACTTTCTTCTTTTTTATGTTTGAGATTCTTTCAGACCTATCTGCTTCTTCCAGAAACCCACACTCAACTGTTCCAGGTCTCAAGAAGTCTGCCCTTCTTTCACATTCTGCACACAACTTTTGCCACACGTCTGAAACATTGAACAAAAACTGTTTTGTGCCCTTTAGTATTGGCCACATGTTTTAATCTCAATTTGTTTCTAATTCAATAAGATGGTGGTAATTGAATATTTTATCCTTTGTCATTTTTCCCTAGTGTGTGCAAGATGCTGCAGCCCAATAAATGTTAATTAGTTGACAGCAAAAGAAACATCAAATAAATTACATATGTAATTTAATGTTTATTGAACATGCACTACGTGTGAGGTGCTCTAAAATCTTTGTTTACAATGCTCTTGAACTCTAGTACTTTCAGGAAACAGACTCTTAATTCAGATTAAGATTTTGTCAACCAAGTGTTTTGCCAAAGGCAAGTCCTTGGTTACTTAGAACATGATCACATACAGGCGACTAGTAAACACAATTTAGAAACTATATTCCCATATGTTGAAACAGGAATTGGAAAAGAAATTTTATTTAAAAATTGGATAAAAGAAATCTTGATTTAAAAAGACAACATCAGAGAACATTGCATATACTATGTATAGCGGATACTTACCTGACGGTCTGTCCTGGCACCTACAGTTACATTAATAAAGGAAGACGCCTGGAACCCAAGAGAACTACAAAAGTACCTGTGAGGACCAACAGTCAAATGTGTACTATGGTGGACTGCTTTTTTTTCTGTGCCAGAAAAATTGTTATGCAAACCTAGGAACCTATAGATAAATCCCCAGGAGTAATCTGTTTCTAGAATGAAAAAAAAAAAAAAAAAAAAGAAAGAAAAAAGAAAATGTTTGACTGTGATTTAGAGACAAAGGCCAATTTAAATTACTTCCTGACAGGGAGAAGTTAAGGAGTAAGGAGTAAGTATAACTTTACATTTTCAAACTCTTTCTCTTTAGGTATCACACGGCATCTTTAAATTTGCCATACTTACTTCACAAAATAATGACTATTGAGTGGCAGTAGCGCCATTAACCTTATTGAAGCAACAAAGTCAGGAAATGGTTGATAATGTCGAGACTTCATAGCCAAAACATAACCGTTGTCTCCTTAGTGAGGACTTGGTAGCTTACCTTAATTGCAGGCCAAGTCTCAGGGGGTCTAAGCTCACAGTAATAAAACTTTAAAATGGGCTCAGTGTCTGTAGCTCAGCCCGCAAAGGTGCCAGCCACATACACCAGAGCTGGCAGGTTCAAACCTGGCCCAGGCCTGCCAAACAGCAATAACAATTACAACAACAACAACAAAAATAGCCAGGCATTGTGGCAGGCGCCTGTAGTCCCAGCTACTTGGGAGGCTGAGGCAAGAGAATCGCTTAAGCCCAAGAGTTAGAGGTTGCTATGAGCTGTGACGCCACGGCACTCTACCCTGGGCGACATAGTAAAACTGTCTCAAAAAAAAAAAAAGAAACTGTAAAATACCCTAGTGCCACATCATATGATTACCATTACATGATGAATTAGACTGCAATCAAATGCTCAAAGATGGCAAGAACTTCTTTCATCTCCAATGCTTCAGAGGCCCTTAGGAATCCCACAGCTCTTCCCCCAGGGTTATGCTTAGGAAACTGTACTTGGAACCACGAAAACCTGAACATCTGAAAACCTGGACATTTGGACTTTCTGGTTATTTGGAGATAATTACAGTCTTATCATAGATCAAAAAATGAATGATTAAGAGGTAGAATTTAGGGCGATGCCTGTGACTCAGTGGGTAGGGCGCCAGCCCCATATACTGAGGGTGGCAGGTTCAAATCCGGCCTCGGCCAAACTGCAACAAAAAATAGCTTGTCATTGTGGCAGATGTCTTTAGTCCCAGCTACTGGGGAGGCTGAGGCAAGAGAATTGCCTAAGCCCGGGAGTTGGAGGTTGCTGTGAGCTGTGACATCACAGCACTGTACCGAGGGTGACAGAATGAAACTCTGTGTCACACACACACACACACACACACACACACCCAAAGAGGTAGAATGTAGGTATTTGGCAAGCTTTTCCTTTTTTCTAGGAAATAGGAATTTATCCCTTCTTTAAGTTCTTTGTACTTTGATGCTATAATTGAGTTGTTCCCAACTGTTTTATCAGTACTTCCCAAATGCTTTCATATGATATGGACACATGTAGGGGCCGCTGGGGCTCTGGCCTCCCAGTGCCTGCCCTGCAGGCTCAAGGGCAAGAGAGAACTTTCTGTATCTCTGCCCACCTAGAACCATCGGGGGTTCCCTGGTAGGGAAGCTCTGGAAATGGCCAGTTTGAGGCTGCTTCACCCACAGACCTCTGATGAGCATGAAAACGAGTCCTTCCAACATCCTCGCCCTCGCAGAATACGGCCTTCTGCGTGAGGGGAGACTCCAGGAGCAGGAGGAAGCTGAACAGCCTCAGGGAAAGGAGGATTTGGCACACACTTTTGAGTGGAGTGAGCACAACCCCCAGCTGTTGTCCTCCGGGTATTTTGATGACAGTATGAGAGTGGGGCATGATGTCACGGGAACCTGCCTGGGCCAGCACAGCGTGGTGTCCGTGGCAGTTGATCTGCTCATCCAGATGGGAAGATCTCTTCCCCTGCTGCCCCCACCCTGCCCTTCTCCCTGCCACTCTGAGTAATAATTGTAAAGCCATGCAGTTCCTTTCAGAAGCAGGCCATGGGAGCCAGGGCTGGGCGGATCATTACTGGCATGTTGCAATTATCACCGAGGATGGCTCTGATGACAGCATAATACATGTGGTGTTTTGTGCTAAAAAAGCCAATTCCAGTGGCTGAAGGAGCACATCTTCCTGAAGATCTGAGCACAGCTCCAACATGATATATGATCTGTGTGGCCTCTACTTCATGGTCACCTTTCTTCACTCTCAAGATTATAACTACAGTTATAATCCAAAGCAGTCCGTGCATCCAGTCCTCAGAAAGCCATAAAAAGAGAACATTCTTTTCTGTTCCAGAATTCTTCAGTTCTTAACTGAATGGCAAGAGGAGACTACATAAGGTGCATGTGTCAGAGTGCAGAATTTGAATTGATGTGAACTTGAGAGGAACACGTTAGCCTCAAAATAGGACTTCAAAAGTCTCTGAATCTTAAGTTTACCATGTCATAGCTATGTGACTTTGGGAATCTTCATTACTTCTCTGACATTCACTATTAAAAAAAAAAAAAAAAAAAAAAAGGCATATTGTAGCACAGATTGTTAAAATTATATAACTAGATGAGTGGATTGCTTGAACTCAGGAGTTCAAGAATAGCCTGAGCAAGAACAAGGCCCCGTCTCTAAAAATAACTGGGCATTGTCGTGGGCACGTGTAGTCCCAGCTATTTAGGAGGCTGAGGCAGGAGGATCACTTAAACCCAAGAGTTTGAGGTTGCAATGAGCTGTGACACCCCTGCACTCTACCTGGGCAAGAAAGTGAGACTCTGTCTCAAAAAAATAAAAAGCAAATAATAAATAAATAAAATTACATGACTAAGCAAATGTTACTTGGAAGAAAACCCAGCCCAATGAGAATGCCACATAAATAGTAGTAGTGGTTGCCAATGTTGTATTTATAGGTATGACAAGTTAGGACCAAGCGAAAACTTCCCGCTCACCCTCTGAAAGTTTGCTGAAAATCACTGCGAAAAGGCAAATTAATAGGAGAAACAGCGTATAAATTTACTTGATCACAGTTTTACATGACATTAGAGCCTTCAGAAAAAAGACCCCAGAATACAGGGGCAACTGTCCATTTTTATACTTAGGTTCAACACAGTAGGAACAGCAGGTAGAAACACGACTGGCCAAACGGGTGTGATCTAATGCTAATAGACCGAGTGGGGAGACCAGCAACGCCTCCGTCCAGACTCTCCTTGGCCTCTCTGGGCGCGCTTTTCTTTCTTCTGGGTTTGAGGGAGGGTCAATCTGGAATGGGGTCTTCCAACCTATAGTCAAGCAAAGTAGGTCAAATAATCTCTTTATGGCCAGTTTTTACACAGAAAGGTGGGGGAGAGGGGCGTAACACTGTATTTCTAGGTTTTAAAGCTGGCTTTAGAAAAAAAGGAGTTCTGGTTTTTATGACCAGCCCTGGGGAAGGAAAATTCTACTTTCTGTGGCTAACCTTGGGAGAGAGTGAGTGGCCAGAGATAGGAGGGCAGAGAAAGGCTTTCACTCTGAGGTCTTGATTTAGGGATATGGTTTTCTTATGCCCGACATTTGTGCTTTTAGGAAGAGAGCTCTAGAAAAACCTACACATGCTTGCTAAGTTCTCTTATTAACCAAATCTCCTGGTTATCATAATTACAATCATAATATCAGTTTCATCCTCTTCAAAAGTCTTCATAGGTCATGTTAGTAAGAAGGTTAAACAAATAATCCCAAACAAAAAGAGAATGATGTGGAACACATGTGCCTCTATCGCAGCAATCAATAAATTCAAAAACTCTTCAAAACATCAATAAATTCAAGTATTTTTGATGGAAAGGTTTAAAAATAGTAAACATAATATATATTGATGTTGACATCTTTATGTCAAAGGCTATAGCTTAACCTTTTATATTATTGAGATACCTAAAATAGGCTAACTTTTCACATTGCATGACTATTTTTTTTATCTAACCACAAACCACCAACCAGAAAGGCTTTTCCTTATTCATTATTTAACATTAAGTAGCTGCCGCTCACATTGACGTAGGTTATTAATTTATAGACTGCTTTTACCTTAAATCATCTGGTGACAAAGCACAGTTCCAAAAGTAGATTTTGAAGATAAGCAGCTTAAAGCAGGAGAATATTTAAGTCAGCTTTAATGTTTAGTCAATAATTCATTGAAAGAAAACAATAAAAAGGAAGTTACTATTAAGCAGAAAAATATATCCTTCACAGTCATACTCAACTATTAAGTTTTCATGAAGTAGGGTAATTTCTGTGACTACCCTGACAATGAGTAAAGACCTTGGTGTGCGGCTCCTACCAAAGGTAGACTCAAAATTCATTTAGAAATCTCAAAAAAAGAAAAAAAAAAAAAAAGAAATCTCAGAGCAGCAGTTTTCTTGTTATGAACTCAGAGAACATACCTGCAAGATAAGAATGGATAAAACCAGCAGATCAGAGCTACAAATTAGCATTTGTGAAATGGGGCTTTCAAGGGTTTCCGTGTTATGAATTCTCCTTCTCCGAGCACTGAGGCAAAAGTGGGGCAGGGGCTTAGCCAGCATCATGTCTAATCTCATTGTTTTATAGGTGAATGTCGTTATAGCCCAGTGGTTATGAGAAGAGACATAGGAGTCAGTCTGTCTGGGGTCAAATCCTGCTCAACCACTTTCCAAATCTGTAACCTTTAGACGGGTATTTGCTTGCCTGTACTTTAATTACCTGAACTCTAAAATCAAAGTTACATGCTAATGAAAGTATTTATAGCATTGAGTTATTATGACAAATAAATGAGGCCATACCTAGGTATTAGGTGTTATTACACATGGGAGAGCTGAGGCTGAGGAGTGAAGGGGTTTGTAAAGATCCCTCGGCCAGTCAGCAGTGGAGTCCGCTCCTCCTCAATCCTGTTCAAAACTCCGTATTCTACAAGTGAAAAGCGTGGTCAGGGACATAGTTCCTTTTTGCCTAAACAGCATCAGTTCCTTATTCTCCTGGTGATAGCAACATAATGTTCCCTTTGGAGAGCCACCCACCCCCTTTGCCTTAGTCCGTGTGGCAGCTTTATTTTGGGGGAGTGACATGTATCACTCAACCCAAGCCCAGCCAATTAGAGGACTCCATCGCTTTGGTCACAAGGTTAGGTTCAGGGATGGGCATGTAACTCCAGTGAGACGCCACCCAGTATGCTTGCTGGAACAATTGGGAAACTGATGCACTTTTTCCTTTGAGGATGCGACTATTAAGATGTAAGACCAGAGACCCTGTGGCCACATTGCTACTAAGAAAGTAAAGCCCAAGTGAAAAAAGAAGGTGACAGAGGTAGCTCATGAACAGAGAGATTCCCAATGGCATCACAGGAGTGCTTGGACTGAGGTGCTCCAGCGATATGGCCTTCCTCAGCAAGAAACATGGGGGAGGCAGAATAGGGTGGGCCTGGAGTCAATCCCCTGCAATCCCACATCTTCCCCTAGTGAGCTGCCTTCTCCTTAACTAACTACTCATTCTCTCTAAGCCTTACTTACCTTATCTGGACAGATTTATTGCAAAGGATAATGCACACAAAATACGAAGCACTAAGAACACAGCAATGCGAAAAATAAGAGTTATGAACATTTATTGATGTGCACTAGGTGCTAGACTCTGGTGTCTACTTTAAATGAGTAACTCATTAACTACTCCTAACAACCCCATGTGGTAAGGGCTCCATTCCTCATTTTGCGGTTGAAGAAAATGAGAGACAGAGAGGTTAAGCAGTTTGCATAAACCTGGAGAGCTAGTAAGTGCTGGAGCCATGACTCAAATTTCGGAAGCCAAGCTAATTGCTACCTTGTGCCATTGTCCCTCAACTGATCCAGTAACATTTAGCTGCTTGGGTTGTTGTTACTGATAACTGACTCCTGACACAAGTTCAAAAGTAGTAATTTTTTGTTTTTAAGAGACAGATCTTCCCACATTACCTAATATTCAAGGCCCAAATATTCAAGATGAATTAGGACATAGGCCCTTCCCTAGAGGAGTTCAGAGAATTAGGAGTACAGTTGGATGAGATGAAACAAGTGTTATTTGGGGAAAGTTATGGTAACTTCTCTGAGACTTGGCTTCCTCGTCTATAAAATGTGCCCCAGGTTTTTGTAAAGACTTTTAAAAGATAATTTTGCAAAGCACTTAGTAAGTTACCTGGAATCACCGTCACTGTCATCACCGATATCATCACCAGCAACAGTGCCTATACAAACAGGTATATTGTAGTCCAAAGTCTACAAATACTCATAAGATGTGGTTGTCCATAGTGTCCTTTTTCAGTGAACAGATCTTGCCTTCATGTTTAAATGAAAATCAAAATAAAGACAAAAATAAAGGGAACAATGAAAAGAAAAAGGAAACCAAAAGAAGGAAAAATCTGCAAGCTGAAAGAATCTGTTTATTAGCGGCTCCCTAACAGCAAGCAAAACAGCACAAGAAGCACTTCAGTGGCAAAGACGGAGGGGAATGACATGCAGGCCTCAGTCCCTCCTCAGTGCCCTGTGAAACGGATGCCTCGTGTGGAGCTTTGAGAAATCACACAGACGAGGGCAGAGTTTCAGCACACAGGAGCTGGTCAGCAACTGAAGACCACCTCTGTTCCCTCGGACAGCTCTTTCTGGATAAAGACCTTGCTGGGCCTTGACGCTCCCCAAGTGTGGTCATTCTTAGGCTCTTGCTTCTATTTCAGTGGCATGGTCTACACTGGGGCCAGCTGCATTCCATCTCCTCACTGCACTTTTCACACCATGATCACATTCACTCTTCCAGGTGGCATGTTCACACAGCGGGATGGGGGTCCTCTTCACCTCTCTTCCTTACTGCTGCCACCCAGCATCAGGAGATCCTGGGGCAGCACCTTGGTACCCCCACTTGGACCATCCGCTCGGGGACCAAAGCTTTACCTGGCAGGAAAGGTATGAATAAAGAGCACCCTTGGTCCTGTTGGGTGGAGCAGAAAGGAGGACTGCAGAAGCCACTTCATCTGAAGGGTGCAGCATCTAATTGGAAGACTGGTATAAAGGGGGGAATGGAACCAATTTGTGTTCAGAGTATGATATTTTTCTATTTCCTCCTTCCTACTCTAACGAGTCACCCTAACTGGTCATCCACTGCACACTGGCCCAGGATCGCTGTGCCCCTGAAGACAACACCAGGATAGTATTGAAAACTGTGTTGTGTCTGCTTCTCTTGTCCATCTGTCATAGGGACACAAATCTTGTGCTTGTCTTGTTTGCTTTGGTGAAATATTTTTAAGATTTACAAGCACTCTGTTAGTAAGAATAAATAACATAAATAAGCAGAAGCACCTTACTGGGGGCCACAGGCCTTAGAGGACAACTTCGTGTTTTCATCTGTTATCTCTGTGCTCTCTCTCCATCTTGGTGATAGGAGGATAGTTATGAAAATTCTGAGAAGCTCCATTGCTGATGTCTTCTGCTGCAAAATTATGAACACCTGGAGGGTGCCCCAAAATGTATACACATTTTAAGAAAGGAAAAAGCTTTATTAATATTGTAATACTGTATACTAATAACAACTGATGAACACGACTCACATTGAGCACCTCCTGTAATTACAGAGGTCACATGTGACTTGAGTATTACAAATTTAATGCAGTTTTTTCCTTTCTTAAAACATGTATACATTTTTTGGCACCCACTGTATATGTTTGTTGCCAAAAATAAATCAGATTATAGGCAAAGACGTGAAGAATAAAAGATTGCACAAATAATCCCACTATTCAGTAGTGAGATTTTCAATTGTTTCAAAGTATGTTTTAAAACATACTGCCAAAAAAGAATCATAATGTCTTTGTAGCCTGATTTTTATTGAGATATTCTCAACATCTTACAATGTTAGGCACTCTAACCAGGGCAAGAGAATAAGACTCTGTCTCAAAAAGTAAAAATAAAAAAAAATATATATATATACACATATATATTATATACCTATTTTAATATTTTTGGAAAAAAATTCTTCCATAGTAGTCCATTATATGGGGGTACTTTCCTTAACCAATTCTCTATAGATAGACATTTAGATTGTTTCCAAAATTTCTTACAATGAACAATTCGCCCACATATGACTGCCTGTTTAGTTATTTTCTTAAGAGGTATTGCCAGTCTGTTTTAAAGAGTGTTTGCATTTTTAACCTCCTTTGTTAACTATAACCAAATTTCCTTTCACAAAGGTTTTAAAGGAATAGAATTACTTTCCACTTTTTCATGGACCAAGGCATAAAATATTAAAAGTCTTGATGAAAGTAATTCAGTTACTCACTGAAGTGCTTACAGATCCACCTGTTAAAAAAAAACTTTAATGCTTTGAAGCTAGAGAGACCCATTCAAATGATTTAATTCAAATCTATTTCTATAAACAAATTGAGAAAGGAAGATATGCAATTCCTGAACTTGCAGTTCTCTCTCGTCAGTCCTTTTTTGAGTTGAAGGATGGTGTCTGCAACTTGCCCTGAAGCCATCCTATCAATACGGTGCTATAAACTTTACATTTTCTTTAATGGGGCTCTGTTTTCCTCTTAATCAGTCCTTTCCACAAAAAATTTAACAAACCCCACCATGTAGACCAATCAGGGTGCAGACAGGATCTCATATTTAGTGTCTTAGAATAATTTTTTTTTAACTGGAAATGTTTATTTTTAAGTCCCTCCTAGACTTAAGACTCAGCAATACTTTTTGGACACTTTCCTCCTTAGAACCATGTGTGGCTCGTAGCAGGCCTTCCCTGATGACCACTAGGCGTCAGACTTTCCCATCTCTCTTCCAACTGTGCTGCTTACCCAGTAATTAACTCATTTGCTCAGAGTCATTAACTCTTATCTAAGGGGACTTCTTTGTCATCATACGAACATGGTCATTATGATGCAGAATCCTAGCAGCTTTCAACAGGACTGATTAATTCTGACTGTCTCCTAGTTACTAGCTTTTCAACAGAGCTCTTCATTGCAAAGCTCAAGCCTTAAACCAAAGGGGGAGGTGAAAGAAAGATCAATAACCATACCTTTCACCAAGTCCAAGAGAAGCCACTAAATGACACCACCTGTCACCACACTGCATTCATTGCTAATAGGGTGCTGGTGTGGGCAGCTTTGAGCACCACCCCCATTCACCTTAATGACAATGTAATCTCAAGGTGGTCAGCAGCAGGCTCTGAGTTCTGTATGTCAGGTGGGTTGAAATAAAACAGCACATCATCAACAATTTATTTCATGTCCATCATACATAGGACACTGCCTTTGAAGTCTAGAAAGGGTTGTTTTCATTCATTTATTTATTCAATTATTCAACAAGTATTTATTGAACATCTGCTAGGCATTGGGTGATCCATAATGAAGAAAATGACAAGGGAGAAATATAACAGCAGGACAGCTTGTGTAACACAAGACCACTTTCATATCACACCCAAGTCAAGGCTGCTTGATCCTTCCTGCCTTAGAAGAGGATGTACAGATGGTATTAAAGCCATGGTGGCCCAAGTTAGCCATTTGAAGTGATTTTCCCTTAGCAACTCATGTCACCTTCTTAGAGGAGGTTAGTGTCATAACCTCATCACTATGAGAAGAGGTTTTCTCACAGCACTGTGAGAAGAGAGTTTTTCAAATTACATAGAGGAACAGAAGCCAAACCATAATTCTGGTCTCTATGAGCTGCATCAGATAGGACCCCCTGAAGATGGTTTTCAGTCAAGACACAGATGATAGCACTAGGTACAGTGTCCTGCAAAGAACAGCTACTTCGTAAATATTTGGAGCCTGATGAATGAGAAGAGAAACTTCATTTTGTGAACTAGCAATACACAGTGTCTGCCTACAATGCTCCTGAGAAGAAAATCTCGCATCCTGGAAACATCTTCTGATCTTCCTTTCCTAAAGAAAAAGATAACATTTCTTGACAGGTGCTGACTCACACGGGCAAATGCATCAATTGCGATTTCCCACAGCATATACCCAGCTTTCGCAGAATTGCTCCAGCCAAAACAATAGTCCAGTCACCGTTGGTGAGGTTCATTTAAATCTACTTTAATTTTTCCAAGAAATCACCATTACCAAAGAATTTTCTCAAAGAAGAAGATGCTTCCTGTTTGGTTATTTCCAGATTTGCTTACTGCTTCCAGGATTTAAAAAATAATAATGATATCTTCATAATACACATACATAGCTATACAATCACAAGATAAATTTCCTAAGCCTGCAAGAATGTAAATTTAATTTGTCTGAGATACATCGATCTTCATATTCCCATTTTACCGATGAAGACACACAATATGGTCCCCGCCTACTTCTCTTTACTTTGTCCATTTGTACATGGAGAGAGTCCAGATTGTAAATAAAGAACATAATTCACATGGGCAGAAAATATTTGTCTTTTCAGTTTTTCTTCAAAAGAAAGATGGTGTCCACAACTTGACACAGCATTTATCTGCCTTGAGATCAGCTTGCATAGCACCTCATGGCATCCTTGTGCCCAGAAAATACCTAGATAACCCAAAAAATAATCTGGGTTATTTTGGCATATCTGCCTTGGGAATCCAATGGAGGAGAAAGATTAATTCAAAAGAACAGAAATCTCCTAATTCCCTAGTCAATGAATCTTCTCAATAGCTTTAGACAACACAAATTCAGGTAACTGAAGAGATATTCCATGTTAATTACGAAAACCAGTTGCACTTACAATAATGACATATGTGTAAGTGTGACCTATAATAAAGAGCTACAGTTCAACTAGACTGCAAATACTCCTTCATGAGTGTCTAGACCACTGCATAATTTCTGTAAGCTTTTCAAACATGAACAGCCTTTTTCTGATTTGTGTTATAAATTCACTTTTGCGTAACTTTGAGGTTGTAGTACTCTCTGATGGTGCCTGTGAATAGCCACTGTACTCCTGCCTGGGCAACACAGCCAGACCTCGTCACTGAAATATACATCTATAGCAGTAAAGTGTAATTTATTAAAGGAAAGATAAAACATGTTAGGCCTACAGGCAACAGTAATCCTCCCTTTGTGACAAGTGCATTCTCCGTCTTCCTCTCCATAAACCTACAATTCCAATAAATCAGAATTGCTCTTTCTTTGTCTGTACTTGATTTTGAATTGGTTGTTTACAAAAAGTATTATGTCTAGGCTCAGTGCCTGTAGATGAGCGGCTAGGATGCCAGCCACATACACCAGAGCTGGCGGGTTTGAACACAGCCCAGGCCTGCCAAACAACAATGACAACTACAACCAAAAAATAGCCAGGCATTGTGGCAGGTGCTTGTAGTCCCCAACTACTTAGGAGGCTGAGGCAAGAGAATCACTTAAGCCCAAGAGTTTGAGGTTGCTGTGAGCTGTGACACCATAGCACTCTACCCAGGGCAATAGCTTGAGACTCTGTCTCAAAAAAAAAAAGTATTATGTCTAAAACAAATAAGCAAATCCAATAATCATCACAAGGACCATAAGAGCAAATGTCAGCATCTTTATGACTCATGAGCCTCAGACCTTCCTTTTCAATTTGCATTACCAAGCTCCGAACAATTCCACTTAGAGTCTTCTCTCTCCCTTCCTAAGAAATGTTTAGAGTGGCTCTGAGAGTCGCATTTCTTTCCTTTTTCTGCAGCTCCTAAACACGGGAGCACTGACTCACTCATCCAACCCTATGTCAGAGCAGTGCCTCACCTAGCAGCCTTGTACCCAAGCTGCGGCTCCCCCAGGTCACCTCAGCTCTCACCACATGAGTCATCTGAAAAATTGGACTGGGCAGCTCAGCTCTTGAATAGCCATGCCACTCCCATGAAGATATTTTCTGAATAATCACCCAGCGATCACACTACCTTCAGCTGGAAAATAAGATATTCACATTTCCTTTAGAGGTAGACTAAGGAAGTAGCTTCTGAGAGTATAAGAAAACAGCAGTCCTAAGGCCAGGTAGGTGAACAGGTGAACTATCATCAGGTGAACACTGAACAATCCATAGTCCTGAGTTTCTCAATTCGTATTTTGCATTGGGAGATGTAGAAGAGTTAGAAATGCAAGCTTGCATCCTTATCCAGACAGTAAGAGCTGAACTAGAAACAGGAGTTTCCAGAACATACTCCTGCCCAGGATCTTGCCTACATCTTCCCCACTTCTGTTAAGAAGTGAAGAGCAGGGTTTCATAAATCTATCAGGCGCATAGCAATCAACTCAGATTATTGTTCAGTTTAGCATTTTGGCTCCCAATGACCCTACAGTGTTGAAAACCTGAACAGCTCATCTCAATTAACTAATAAAGTGGTTCATCAAATAAATAAATTTTTTATGACAGCCCTTTAACTGCCATTGGATGATGTTTACTGAGAGGTGTTCATGAAAGTGTATTCATTCTTTCTGTTTTTCGACAATCATGTGTATTACTGTACTCAGTACAGCTCTGTACTCGGTGCCATAGAAATAAAGGGAATTGTGGCCTGTAGGTAGATTACAGTCGAGGACAGGCTACAATGCACTTAAGTAACATCTACTATTCAAAATGGCACCCAAGCACGGCCAACCAAGCTATGTGGAATTGTGCCGAGTGTGTGTATACATGTGAAAACAGTCTGAACATGGGCATAACTAGATGTTCTACAGAGATGTGATTATCTTTAGGGGATGAGAGTATGCATAATTTTTACTTTTTTATTATTGCCTACAATCAATATGTAATATTTGTAAATACATGTTTTTAAAGCTCAGACAAAGAATTTGGATGAAGAAGCACTTTCTACTGCTGGGGTGATCAGGCAGGGGAAGGGCCCCACAAACTCAGCCTAAGGTGGGAAAAGAGATTAAGGGGATTAAGTGAGGGCAACAGGGAAAGCACACTTTGTATCCAGCAACTGGAACTGTCTGCGTTTGATGGCAGCATGGGGTGTAAGTGTGGCTGTAAAGGAGTATGAGCCTAGAAAGGGAAGTTGGGACCTTCTTGACTGTCAGGCTCTGAAGTTTGGACAGTCAGCAGCTAATAGGGGTCATCGAATGTCGTATTCTAGGGAGGTTAACACAGGAGATGTTCAGGCTGGCTTTGGAGGGGAAAGAGACTAGAGGCAGGGAGGTCCACGAGGAGGCTCCACTTAGCACCCAGGCCTATGCTGACAGAGGCTAGAACTCAATGGTGTTTGTGGGAATGGGATGAAAGGGGAAGAGGGATTGTACCCCTGAGATAGGATTCATTTCACTCTGCCACTTACTTGTAAGCCCAAAGGAGAGAAAAGGCAAATGCAATCTTAACGTTTGATGTAGAACAACAGTCTCACTAGGCTGCTTTTCTGATGGAGTTTGCAGAATTACCTGCTTTACTGTATAGGCACATGTAATAAGTGGGTGTAATCCGCTCATGATGGACAGATACAGGAGTGGGACAGCCAAACTGGTCCACAGCTGTCACAGGAACATCAGAGCCCAGAGAAGAAAGGGTTCCTGGCTCTCAGGTCTCAAGAGAATGACCTCATTAGGTCATAGCACAAGATTTTCCAGCCTGGGGGAAGGTCACTCTCCCCTCAAATGATCAGAGTATTCTAAATGCTGAACAGCGCAACGCCCCAAGCACATTTAGCAGATGGCGCAGAGGGGGTGGCAGGGGCTTTGGGAAAATGCACTGTTATTTTAGCAATTTGATATTACTTGTTTCTCTGAAGCATTTACAAGCTGGACTTTACACCCATCACAACTCAGAGATGCAAACAAGCTGTGCTCACCTTGCTGCCCAGAGGCACAGCCTTCATACAGCCTCCTTAAGAAGCTTATAAAATATTGATTCCAGTGGGCTGGTGGCTAAAACTAAATTTCGTAAGCTTTTCAGAAATCATCACGTTCAGGTGTGCATCACTTTATATGAAGCCAGCCTGAATTTTTCTTTGCCTTCTGTCACAATTTTCATGGTATTTTTTCCTTTCATTTCTTGACAAAGTCTTTAAACTTAGAGTCTTTTCTGCTCACTCCAATCCCTACTTCTGTAATCAGTTATCACATACTGAGGCTGGTGAGTTTTTTTGCAATTATTGCTCAGAATAATTGCCCCTTTGATACTAATTTCCATACAATAATTTTTGTCAAACAAAAACAAAAGGCAACATGGCTGTACTTGTAACCTGCCATGCACGTGAGACAGTCCATCTGTCTTGAAGTCCAGAAAGGGGTATTTTCAATCTGTCAGTTGGTCAGTTACTCAGCAAGTGTTTATTGAACAACTCCTCTCTGCCAAGCCCTGGGGACTCTGTGATGAGGAAAACCATGTGAACAGTCAGTATAGCTTATAAGGGAGTATAGTCCATACAATACATGGACACTTTCATGCCACAGCCAAGTCCAGGCAGCTTGAGCCCTCCTGCCTTAGAGAAGTCTATATAAATGAGATTAAAGCCATGGCCAGGTCTTCTAACCACAGTGACCTTCTCCTGGCTACCAATGTCACCCTCTTGAAGGACCTGGAAGTCATAGTCAGCACTTTCTCACTTCCTTCTACCCTTTACTGAAAGCAACCTTGAGAGACGAAGATAAAAAACACCCCCATCTCAGACAGGAGAGAACTGAGTCAGGGAAAAGTGGAGGTTTTCTCAAATCACACAGAAGGACAGAGGCCAAAGCAGAATTCTAGGCTCCATGAGCTGTAGCACACGAAAACTGATGGATGTGATTTCAATGAAGACGCAGAGAATGAGAGTGAGAGCAATCAACCTTCTTTAAGTTCTGCTACCCCAGTGGTGTCAGAGAAATAACAATTCAGTGGGGAGGAATGTGAAGGGCAAACGGGTTAACCAGGCAGAGTTAATCCATCAGGAATAAGCCATAGAAATTGTTTGCACTTATTCAAAGAAGAATTCTGGGGTCAAAAGAGCTTGAGTTAAATTACAAGGAAGGTAAAAAAAGGCTATGTCCACCAAAAAACACTACCAATGAGAGCCCAAGGATTGGCCATCTTTTTTTTTTCTTTAGATCAGTAGTGTTGATCAGTGTTTTTCAGAATAAGCCACGATCAGCAACATGAATTAATTTGTACCTTAAACCCTGCAGTTCAGCACTTGACTCACCCCCCAACCCAGATTGACTGAATTTAAAAACTAGCTCTAACTTGAAAAGTTAAGTATGCGTAATGATCATTTCTGAGGACCAGGCTCTTTGTGAACGGGTGAGGGAAGCCATGTGTGTATGAACTGACAGGTTTCCTCATGACTGAACTGTTTCTATGGCTTGAGAGGCTCAGAGCTGGTGCACAGACGTGCCCTTGCTGCCTCCAGCCATCCATGCGCTGTCCAGCTGCCAGGATCACTTGGACAGAGGCTGGAAAGTACATGGTGTTTTCTGCCCATCAGCCCTCCCTGGTGTTCGTGCTGTCCCTGGTCTTTCAGAACATGACCCTGCTATTCCTCAGGCAGAAACCTTGCAGTCCTGGGCATGTCCAGAATTCTCAGGTGGAGGTTAATCTGTTGACTGGACTTACATACATCTTCCCTCCAAAATGGAGCATTGTACCATTTGCTCCAGATTGCACAGGAGGGGCAGGAATATGACAGACAGGAGCAGGTGGGTTTCCTAAAGGACAATAGCATTGGGAAAGAGTAAAAAAAAAAAACAGAGCAGAAATGGGTTGCACAGAACAGATCTGCCAGAAACCCTGGAAAGGTTCACCAGACAGCTTGTTGCTTAAAAGCATGTACAATGTTTACCAATAAACATATTTTTAAGTCTAGGAAGCTTCTGGGAAAGAATCAAGCAATATAGAACTAACCACAGTGATTTAAAGCACTAACGTTGCCTTTCGTTTGAATGGCCAAGCAGTGGCTTTGTAAGCGAGGAGAACAGAAGATGGTGTGCAGGATGTGTGGTGTGTTTTTAAGGGCACTAAGAGGACGTACGTCCCTCCATTCCCACCCGGCAGAGACCCCTACTATTCCACCCTTGTAGGATTCTCTGTTAACATGTAAATACCCCTCAAAGCAGTCCCCGTGAATCCCTGTGACCCTACTGGTCATGACCACTTCAGCTTGCTTTCCCAGAAAGGAAATAGGGGAGGTTTAAAGTAACACCCTTCCTGACTTCATCCGTCCAGGGCAGCCCCTGGCTAAGCTAGGTACAGTTCTGCAAAAGTGGCTAAAGAAAATCCCCTTTGTAAGCATACAGCCTTGTTTCCACATCAAGTCTTCAGGTGCTTGATTCTGATGATTCTTCTAAATTGCCCTAAATTATTATTAGATGGTAGAACAAATTTAAAGAAGGTGTTTAGACGATGTCTATGTCCCGTGTATGTGTGTGTGTCTGCATGTGCACAGGAGCATAAAAACTTACATGTTTGCACAACTGCTCCCTCTGAGGTAAGACTGACTTTCCTATAGCTTCTGAAATAAACTGGGACCAAGCTTTGCAATAGTTAATTTACTATAAATAAATATTCTCAGCAGTGTGAATAACCTCCTCAACTCTTCACCATAAATGTCCTACATGAAAATTGACCTATGTTTGATACCACAGCTATTTTAAAGATACCCATGCAAAGTCCTAAGCTCTGCTAATCTGTAAGGGCTAAAATGTCCTTGCTTCTAGGCCTGGGGAACTCTCCTGACAAGAAAGGTTGGTGTCAGGGAATAATTAGGTTCTGTTGGAGAGGGAGAGGTAAATGTCAAGAGCTTATTATTTCTGGTCACCTCGTTAGACATTTATATTAAAATGTTGCAGAAAATAACAGACATGCAGAATGTTGAAGTCCATGAGAATTTAGCATTGACTGAAGAAAAACTAATCCATTTCTTTTCAAAGCATCTAGCTATTGTGTCTTAGAGCATGGACCTCAAGTAAAGCAGAAATAGATTAGTCTCTCTGCAGAGGGTTGAGGAAAAACTAGGTCTCCTTACATAAATAAATTGGCTATCAGACAAATATCAATGACATCGCTCACTCCACCCCAGAATAGGGTGTTACAGATCTACGTATCTTTCAGCCTCTCTCTCACATGCCGCCCCTACACAGATCCAAACATGTAAGCCATTAAGAAGAGAGTCATAGCAGGCTCAGCGCCTGTGGCTCAAGCGGCTAAGGCACTAGCCACATACACCTGAGCTAGTGGGTTCAAATCCAGCCCAGGCCCACCAAACAATAACGGCTGCAACAAAAAAATAGCTGGGCGTTGTGGCGGGCGCGTGTAGTCCCAGCTGCTTGGGAGGTAGAGGCAGGAGAATTGCTTGAGCCCAGGAGTTGGAGGTTGCTGTGAGCGGTGAAGCCACAGCACTTTACCCAGGGTGACAGCTTGAGTCTCTGTTTAAAAAAAAAAAGAAGAAGAAGAGAGTCATAACAGATATGGGTGCTTGGAAATGAGTGGAAGCTAGTGGATAATGCATAATCTCCTTGAATGGAACATGAAGCTCGGGAGAAATCATCGTATCTCTCTCTGTCAAGTGAAGAATAACTGAATACTTCCAATTCCAAATTCCAAAATTGGCAGCCCTTAGACAAATTAAATGTAAATTAATAAAATGATGACATCTTTATTTTATGCAAATACTGTCATCATGGTAATATGGCAAGAGCAAAATCTCTAAGAAACCTGAGCAGAACAAGGAGCCAGAAGCATACATGTCTAGGAATGGTAACCGAGGACACTTACTCCACGGGTGTACCATGCCAAAGGCTTGCCTGATTAGTAGGAGCTGGGGAGGGTGAAGTCGTGTGTTGTATTTCATCACATCATTTTCACTGTAACAGGCAGCATTTATGGGGCTCAGTAGTAAGGGCATCTCATCTTGAATAAGTGAGAACATTTAGCCTGAAGGTATGGGATGGAGACAGGAAATTACAATGTGTACATCCAAATGTTACTATGAAGGCTTTCTTGCACCCCTTAACATCTTGTACTTTGTATATAGGCAAAAAAATTTATGATGTTCCATCTCTCTCTCTCCTCATTTATACTTTGTGCAGTTCACTACCTGGTCATAATTATAACTCCTGATTAGAGAAATAAACAAATGGAGATGTTAAATGATTTGCTCAAGGTCACCAACAGCAAGAATTGGATTTCAAAATGACTGCTTCTTGATTCTCTGGGCACTGAGCCTGTCTGCCTCTCCTGGCTTGAACTCAAATGTCAAATGCCTCTATTTGAATTATTTTTATTTCAGGTTTCCACCTGCACATGAAGTGTAGACGGACTGTGCACCTCGGCCACATTGTGGAAAGCAGCAGCTTGCTGTTTCTAGCAGGCGACTCTATCCTGCTCTGGAACAAGGCCCTACTGGGCCCCAGGCCTGGCTTGGTAAACTGGTCCCAGGTGCTGTGCATGTGTGGGTGTGGGTGTGGAGAGGAGTGTGTGTGTACGCATGAAGAGAATCCCTGAGGGTGTGAATGGGTCCAGGCCACCTGCGAGGGCAGCACCTTTGCACCTAATCCATCCCCAGGAGCTAAAGTCACAGAAGCTCAGGAGGTTCACATTTCTAGCTCTTACTTACATGCCCTTGTCCCTGCAGAGGCCACCTGGGGAGTCTTGAAAAGGGAGCCTTTGGCTGACAAGGAACGAACTTGTCACCCAATGCATTTGGGCCTACCCAGCAGAAGGTGCCTTCCCAACGTGGCAGGAGGGGTGAAACCTTTTATACACCCTAACTCATCTGTTATCTCAAGCTAGCTGGGAATTCAAACAAAACACACTTTAGAAGGCCAAAGGGTGTGAAAAGGGAGGTGAGTCTGGGACCAAAACTCTTCAGGTCAGTGGAGGGCAGGCCTGAGGCTTCCAGGGCATCCTGTCCCCCCCAGCCTTCCCTGCAGTGCTGGCTGCTCTCTCGGAATCTTCAAGCCTTTGGCTGTCTTTTCTCACTGCCTTTTCAGCCACCATTTTAATTTTAATCGTCTGCCTGTGGCTTTTCACCGTCCCTGCCCAGTGTCACTCTCCTCATCTTTCCCCAGCCTCCCGAGGCAGGGCCTGAGGTTGTTTAAGATCTCCGAAAATTAACTCTGGTCTCCCACAAGGTGAACTGCTGCTCTCTGCAGAAGCCTCACACCCCGGATGAGCTTGTGAAAATATTCCACACAAAAATAGCCCAGTGCGCACTGTGAGAGACTCAAGAGTTTTAGCGCCCTCGGCCCCGAATTGCTCTCTCTGATTCTTCTCCTTGCTTACAAGATACACTCACTCGTTTCTGGATCTTTCCAAAGAGTCCTTTCAGGTGACTTCTAGGGCCTGTTTACAACGTCTCTTCAGCCCCACCATAGTTGGGTGTGGAATGTTTACTGAAGAGTCCCTCCTTCTGCTCAGGCTGTATGGGGCTGCCAGGAGGGTAAGGAAAGGAGGGCGGACTCCGGCTGCAGGAAGAACATCCTAGTGAGTGCAGGACACACAACTCCCTCTTCTTCCTCCAAAGCTGCAGTACTGAAGCACCAGTTTTAGAAGCTTGGCGTCAGTGAATGTTGAATAGGACTCCAGGGCCACCTTGGGGTGAGCTCAAATCCTTGGACATTACCTGCTCTTCTGACTCTGTTTCCAAGCATCCTCCAAACACAAAATCCCCCTGCAATGGGTCTCTGAGCAGCTCTAACAGGTTGACCTTGATCATTCCCAACCTTCTAATGGAAAATTATAGAAAATTATAGAATCTGGCCAAGCGCTCAAAAGAAAATTATAGAATCTGGCCAAGCACAGTGGCTCACACCTGTAGCACTTTGGAAGGGTGAGGTGGGAGAATCCCTTGAGCTCAGGAGTTTGAGACCAATCTGAGCAAGAGTGAGACCCTAAACTCTATTAAAAATAGGAAAATTAGCTGGGTGTTGTGGTGGGCACCTGTAGTCCCAGCTACTAGGGAAGCTGAGGCAGGAGGATCACTTGAGCCCAGGAGTTTGAGTGAGCTAGGCTGATGCCATGACACTCCAGCCCAGGCAACAGAGTGAGACTCATTTGAGGAAGGAAGAAGGAAGGAAGGAAGGAAGGAAGGAAGGAAGGAAGGAAGGAAGGAAGGAAAGAAGGAAGGAAGGAAGGTTGGTTGGTTATAGAACCAGTAAGTCATCACTCCCTTGTAGCCTTTCCAAAAGTGTCCTGTCTGGATTTTCTTCAGGATTATCCACTAGTAGAGAGCATTGTCTCTTCTTTAAATCAGAAGACCAAGGGTAACAGAATTTACTTGGGATATTCTATTTTTTGGTCCAACACATTCATTCATTTATTGGAGCACCTATGAGCATAATTCTGTGTCAAGCAAGGTGACAGGAATGCTTATATATGAACAAGAGGCTTTGGGAGTGAGTAAATATATGTACACGAATATTTACAAAATAAAGTGGGTACATAATATGTAACTTAAGAGAATAATATTACAGTAAATAGTAGCCAGCATTTACATAGCACCTATTATATAACTACATACATGGGGCCTGGTGTGGTGGCTTACGCCTGTAATCCTAGCTCTCTGGGAAACTGAAGCAGGTGGGTAGCTTGAGCTCAGGAGTTCAAGACCAGCCTGAGAAAGAGTAAGATCCTATCTCTACTGAAAATAAAAAACTAGTCAGGCATTGTGGTGGATGCCTGTAGTCTCAGCTACTCGGGAGGCTGAGGCAAGAGAATCTCTTTGAGCCCAAGAGTTTGAGGTTGCTGTGAGCTGAGCAAGGCTCTGTCTCAATAAAATAAAATAAAATTATATACCTGGCATAGCGTGTGTGTGTGTGTGTGTGTGTGTGTGTGTGTGTGTGTGTGTTTCATTATGGTAAGATACATATAAAATTTACCACCTTAAATACTTTTAAGCTTGTGGACACTAAGTGCAGTCTCAGTGCTGTACAGCCATCACCACCCTTCATCCCCAAAACTTTATCATCTTCCCAAAATGAAAACCTGTACCCATTAGACAGTAACCCCCCTTGGTCCTTGCTAACTGCTTCTCTACTTTCTACGAAGTTGACTATTTTAGGTACTCATGAGTGGAATCATTCAGTACATGTCCTTCCATGACATCTCCATCACGCTTTGTGTATTGACTCACTTCATCAGAATAATGGTCCTACCAAGTAAAATCATTATCCCCATTTTACAGATGGGGAATCATAAGTACAGAGAGATTAAGTGAGAAGTGGAAAGCAAACGTTCAGAGACATCAAAGAAAGGCAAGATTTCCCTTCATTTGGTTCTCCTGTCCCCAGGAGCCAGTGAACCACTTTAAAAAAGCAAACGATCCACTGTCCCCTTGCGAGAGGCCCCTGCCACCTGCCAGCCCCATCTCAGTTTCTGCCTAAGGGCCGAGCAAATGCAGAGGGTCCTTCTGCAGGACAGAGAAGGGGCTGTGCTGAGTGAGCTAAGTGTCCCTCCCCCACTCCCTTCCCTCCACACTTGGAGCAGGCTGAGCTGGTGACCCGGGCAGGATGGGAGCCAAGGGATTAATCCATCACAATGAGACGTTCTATTTCGGGCAGGCGGCGCGAGCAGATGCCCGGTGCCTGCACTTGGCGGCGGCAGCTCGCCCGGGGCGGGCGCCCACACGACCCGCTGGCACCCACAAATCCACTGGCTGCCTGAGGAGGAGAAGGGGCCTGAACAGAGGCAGTCGGCTCCCTGTTGTCGCCGCCTTAGGAGTGTCAGAACTAGACTTACCAGAGCAGATGGAATTTCTTCAGTGGGCCCTTCTGAGAAACCCAGCTTACTGTTACTTTGGCTATGTTTAGAATCTGGAACTGCCACCTCAATTACCCCACTTTCCTTACAAATCCAGCCCACTCCCTGCCTCTCCCTCCGCCCTCCAGCCTGCCTGCCACTCCATTCCACCTGAATCACAGTGGATTTTTAGATCTACCAGGGGAGCTTGCCCTAGTCGACTCCAAGGTGGAGCTGCCAGCTGGGTGTACATTACCACCTCCCCCCCCTCTAAATTAGGAAAGGGAATCAGCTCACCGCTACTGTCCCCAAATAGGGTCCCTTCCCAGGCAGTTTCAGTGGCCCAAAGGCCTGATTTATTTTATTTTATTTTATTTTATTTTATTTTATTATTTTTTTTATGTGAAGCAGCACTTCTGGCCTCTGTGGAGATTATGCCCGGGCTGGCTCCCGGCTTCCATAACCTTCTGACCATCTGATCTGTGCACTGTCTGAACTGGGAAAGAGCAGCCCCAGGATTCATTCAGAGATTGAACTCTCCAGATATGCCAGGAAGGAGAGGAAAAGGAAGGAAATACAGCAATCAGATGCTGTGGGTTAGAAAGCCTAATTTTGAAATGAAATTGCTTTTTAAAATCAAACTCGATGGCTTGAGGACAACTCTGGAGGTATGAGTCCCTCCCCTGCACAGAGAAGTATATTTTGGATCATGGAGAAGAACTTGTGGCAGGTTATAGTGGAGACTCTGTGAGAAAATTTTACAAGGCTAACCCTTCTTGCCTTCTTGTTTATGTATTTGTTTATTGACTTTTAGGGTATGTTGTTCTTACCAGCTTTCTTAAGGTCCAATTGACAGATATAAAGTGTACATATTTATGGTGTACAGCATGGTGTTGTAATATGTGTAGATTAAAGCTTTAAATATCCAACTGCCCAAGAAGGACATTAGGGCGACACTTAGAGGGGTAAAGGTTTGTCTCCATTTCTGTGGATATTCTTGGCTTGGTTTTAAAAGTGGTTGGCTAGCATTCTGGAAGGATTCCTAGAGCTCAGGAGTTCAAGGCCAGCCAGAGCAAGAGTGAGACCCATTACTATTACAAATAGAAAAATTAGCTGGTGGGCTCCTGTAGTTCTAGCTACTTGGTAGGCTGAGGCAGGAGAATCGCTTGAGCCCAGGAGTTTGAGGTTGCTGTGATCTCGGCTGAGGCCACGGCACTCTAGCCTGGACAACAGAGAGAGATTCCGTCTCAGAAAACACAAGGTGGTTGGGATTATTTCCCCCTAAATTTCCTACTCCTTCCAGAACATATGCCTCACTCAATTTCTACTTAGTGTTTTTCCCCATTTCTATCTAGACCACCCATTTTTTCTAAGTCTCCATCTTCCTAAAGACATGTTAATGAAGATCTCCTGCCAAGTGGCAGACTTACATCTTACAGATCCCATGGTAGAGAGTACTAAAAGCTTCTGAAATGCTCTCAAACACATGCTGTGTAGACACATGTATGAATGGTTATTCACAAGACAGAGCTTCTGGCCCCATCTGGACTCCTGTGGATGGAGACATGGGCTCATGTTGCTGCCCTCTGCCCTCTGCTCTCTGCCCACCAGGCCTGCTTACTTGGGCCTGCACTGGAAACCACCTGCACAAGATGAATGTCCTGCCAAGCTGGTTTGGTACCTTGAAAGTACAGGAACAATCCAGACCACGAGTAGATGACTGTCAAACACTGCCTCGGGCAGGCTAATGACATTTGTTTCATGGCTGAGAACTCAGAGACAGTCCCCTCCTGCCTCGTCGACTCTCAACAAGACACTCACCTCCACCACTAGACGCAGCCCTCCACTTGGCCTGTGGGTTTTTCTCTGCTTCAATTCCAGACCCTCTCACTGAGCCTTGGCTTCTCTTGCCAAGACTGCATGTGTGTGTGGGAGTGGGTTCTCATGACTGTATCTGGAAAATAGAGGCTCCAAAAGTCCTTTATGCACATATACACACTTATCCATCAAAAGACCATTATACTGGTCTTTTGGCACTTCATTGTACTTTATTGTTTGATAAAAGGATACCATCATTTACAGAAAATAGTTTCAAAATCAAAGTGATCCCATCCTGGCCCTTACTTGTGCACAGGGGGACCCCTGGGTGTACCCAGGTAACATTTCTGTGCCTACATTACTCCACACAGACGAGATCTCTCCTAGTTTCAGCCCTGAATAAAGAGGACAGAGCCTCATGACTCCATCTGGGCCAAGGTAGGTTATTGCCAAGAATAACCTGGCATCGAGGGATTCAAACTCTTTGCCTTCAAGCTCTGACATTCCAGTGAGGGCTGAGTTGGAACTGTCACAGAGAAACTGAGCAGGCTGGAGACAGTAAACGCAGTCTAGCACTTGGCTGGAACTGGAGCATGGCTCAAAAATGATCACAATGACTAAAGCTTGCTAGCAGCTTTCTTTAAACAAATACACTCACGGTGCTAAATCCTTTTGCATTAGGACCTGAATTTTGTGGCTGTGCATTCTTGTATTCCTAAGAATTCACCTAATAAATATTGCTCCAGCTTGCATATTTTTCTTCGGAAAATGTCCTCAGGCTAATGGCACTTGTGCCTATATGACTGTATACATATAAGTGAATATAGCTGCTATTTTTAAGAGGAAGATGCTTGTATTCATCATGCTTAAAGTACCTCAAAGCACCATACTCAGAATGTTGTGTATACTTAAGTAAGATTAAATTACAGTCCCTAAGGGAATCCCAGACTTACCCTAGATCAGCAGTAGTCACTAATATACATAATGCAGAAGATGACAATAATAATAATAATAATAATATAACTTATGAAGCATTTTTATGTACCAGATGCAGTGGTATGTACTGTGTATTTAATCTTCAGAACATCCATATGAGATGTGTTCTCTCACTGTGCAGAAAAGAACACTGAGGTTTAAGGTCAAGAAGAAATACATCCTGGCTCAGCACCATAGCAGAGTGATTACTGCGCCAGCCACATATGCCAAGGGAGCTGGGTTAGAACCTGGTGCCAGGCCAGCTAAATGACAATGACAACTGCAACAAAAAATAGCAGGGCATTGTGGTAGGCACCTGTCGTCCCAGCTACCTGGGAGGCTGAGGTAAGAGAATCGCTTAAGCCCAAGAGTTTGAGGTTGCTGTGAGCTGTGACGCCACAGCACTCTACCCAGGGCAACATAGTGACACTCTGTCTCAAAGAAAAAGAAAAAAAAAAAAGAAAAGAAATACATCCAAAGTCAAAGCATAAATGTTGCAAAAGTGGGATTCAGGCAAAACTTATCAGACTCTAAAACTGATATTCTTAATCTCAATGCTAAATCCTATTATGCTGGCCCTATTGGAATGTGGGATACAGGCCTCACTAAATCGTGGTGACCAGGGTGAGAAAGTGTGAGGGGACAAGAACTTCATTTTAACTTACGCTTCTCTGGGCTTTTCTGCTCAGTGCCAAGAGATTCCTTTGTCCAGCGTTGATGAGGTGAAGTGCAGCGTGAGCTAAAGAGGTTTATTTTGGATCAATCAATCCCTTGACAAGTCCTTTTGAAATAGTCAAATATCTAAGGCATTGCTCAGAGGTAGCTGCTGCTACCTGCCCTTGAGCCACTAAGCCAGAAAGAAAAGAGATCCCAACCAACATGAGCTACAAGAGACCCAAGCCAAATCCAGTAGAAAACAAGAGACTCAAGAAATGTGGATGGCATGTGAATAGCTCCTATTCAGCTGTTGTGCATTGAGTACATAATTGCGTGCTGAGCTCTGGCATTCCAATGTAGCTCTTCCCTTCTCCACACCCATCCCTCATCTACCAGTTGTCTGGCAAACTGCAGAGACAACTGGGTGTTCTCTCTCTCTCTCCTCTCTCTCCCTCCTGCTTGCGCTCTTGCTCTGTCTCCATTTTATTAATATATATATGTGAGTACTTACATAAAGACTTAGAGAACACATTATACATAATTTTGCTTAACAACTAACAAGGTAGAGTGAGCTTTATGGTAGGGAATTAATGACGTCACTTCCTAGTGGATGAAAGAAGAGATAGATTACACCATCCTCTGTGCATGAGTGCCCTCGTGTCAGGGCATTTGTCCCAGTGGGATCCACTTAAAGGTGGTATAAACCAGTGAGTTACACATTTTAATATGCATAAAAAGCATCTGGGAATTGTATTATAATGCAGAGTCTAACTCATTCAGATGGGCCTGGGATTCTGCACTTCTGTCAGGCTTCCAGGTAATGGCCTGGGCACTGGTCTGTGGAATGTACAGTGAGTTGCTAAAGCCTAGAAAGAGAAGATTGGACCAGAGGAACATGGAGGAGAAAGAGGAGAGAGAGTCCCCTGAAAGGTACTCCTGAGTCATCACCAGCAAGGGAGAGTAGGAGAGGGGAGGATGTGGGTTCTGTCTTATATTAGCAAAACTATGCCGAAAAGAAAAATTGTAGGATTATGATACTCATAATTTGTGGGTTATTCTATGAATGTCTTGAGCCCATGTTCTAAAATAGTCTAGATCAGGGGTGGCGAACAAGTTCGACACAAAGAGCCAAAATTTTAAACTGTGAGAGTCAGAGAGCCACACCACGCAGTGACCTGCCAAAACAGACAAACACACAAAAGCATATAATTTTAACAATAATATATTAAACACATA
>CAUYPK010127257.1:0-10263 GCA_963574355.1 Loris lydekkerianus
TTAGCAAAATAACTGGGAAAATGCCAGGAAGGCTATATTAACTAGTGTGATGAAAATGTGTCAAACGGTCTATGAACCAAGTGTATGGTGCCCCATGATCATATTAATGTACACAGCTATGATTTAATAATAAAAAAAAAGAAAATGTATGACTTGGTATTTTTTTGATAAAATTTTATCATGGGAAGTACAATTATACAATCACTCTCAGCTGAGTTTATTTGGGTTCATAAATATGACAGTGAAGCTCACTTTAATAGAAAAGTAGAAGTTATATCAATAATTACGTATTCTGGTGGGGAACTCTCACAGAGACAGAGGGGAATTCCTCTTTTCTCAGCCAAAGAATTTATCCTCTAGCACTCTAGTAAACTAAAATAAAGAAGTTAATTAATTAATAAGTTAATAAATAAATGAATAAGTTAATTACAAGGAGTACATTTCACTTCCTCTGTGATGTTTGTTCATTTTTTGTTCAATATTTGTTCATTATTTTTCTCATAGGGAAAAATGAGATAAATATGAGGCAAATAGAAATATTGAGATGAATCTCTGACCCTCAAGCTCATCTAGTTCAGAATTACCCCTCAGGGTGGAACAAGAAAAACCATCTCAGGAAAAAACGGGAACCTGGAAAAAGTTTGGCGCCTTCACTTATCAGGCTACTTTGATGCTTGTTTTGAAGCTCTGTAATCATATGGTATTAATCAATTGTAAACCATTTCAGTTAAAATTACAGCTAGGAGATTCTGACATCATCCTTTCCCAATTATGACAAGGCGTAAGTTGCAAGCAGGAAGGAAGGAGATATTGACTCAACAATCCAAAGGGTTGTAAGTGTCAAATTCACCAGGTCCAAAATCAGAAAATAATTCAACTGAATTAAAAACTGAAAAAGAGAAAAATAGTGATTTAGTGGGAAGAAAATAGATAACAGAGTCAGATTTTGGTATACATGTCAATTCTGCATCTACAACCTGGGTGATCCTGGCAGCTTAGACTCTCCAGGTTCAGATTTCCATTCTCAAAAAAGGGTTAATATCAACATATTAAGAAGGTTTTGTTTGTTTGTTTTGGGGGTTTTTTTGTTTGTTTTTGTTTTTTGAGACAGAGTCTCACTATGTTGCCTCGGAAGAGTGCTGTAGCGTCACTGCTCACAGCTACCTCAAACTCTAAGGCTTAAGCGATTATCTTGCCTCAGCCTCCCCGTTAACTGGGACTACAGGTGCCCACCACAACGCCCGGCTATTTTTTTGTTTTTGTTGTTCGCCACATACATCCTCAGTGTATGCGGCTGGCGCCCTAACCACTGAGCAATGGGCACCAAGCCTAAGAATGCTTTTCAGGACTAAACTTTTAACATCACATCACACATAAAGCAGCTTACAGAGTACGACCATGCACATGAAGAAGCTGGTTATCTTTATCTTCAACTTCTTGTTTGTTTTTCAGAATATAATGGCCTTAGAGGAAATTATATCTTTTTAGTACTATCCCTTTGTCTACATGCCTAATTTCCAATACCATTTTATTTTGTTTTGGACCACACATATATCGTCCTTCTTTGAGGATTATTTCTTCCACTCGGTCTCAACCACCACTTCATTCCACTCCTTCCCCTTCGTAGCTCATTATTTTTTATCTTTACCTCCTCAATGTAAATGTTATTGGCTGAAGGATCATGGATTTCCCTGGCCACCCATCCATTTTGCTGCCTGGGATGTTTAATTCCCCGGCACAGACCTCACAGTATCCTATATTTTGTCCTCTGTAATTACACTTCTTCATTTATTCATCCGTATGTGCTGGACACTTTAGTAACTATAATTGAAGTATGTTTGCAACTTTTGGTTTAAGGTCATCTACCCTATCTTTGCACACACCTGAAGAATTTATTTAGCATATCCCTTTGTACCTTACATCTGATGTGATGCTTGTTGCATAAGAGGGTTCAATAAATATTTGTTGAGTGTTTATGAATGTTGAGCACTTCATACAAAAACAAGAGTTCTTGGATCACCAATGATATTTTACATTACTTAACATTAATTTTCTTTTTTTATTTTTTTTCAGGCTTTCTCAAGAAGGCTGATAACATCAATATTCTATCTAGCACTTGATAATAGTTTAAGGATGCATTCACACTTGCGCTAGACTGTTTATTGCAGCTCAATTTACAATCTCCACAATGTGGAAACAGCCTAAATGCCCACCAACCCAGGACTGGATTCATAAGCTGTGGTATATGTTTTTTGTTTTTTTTTTTTCTTGTTTATCTGTTTTTTTGTTTTGTTGTTTAACTGAGCAACATACAATTAAGAAAACTAATTATAAAGTTATTTTTATTTCATGTGCTATTATCCAATAGTATACTAATTACACTATATTCAATTAGTATGCCATTGAATACTATTAAGCTGTCAAAAAAGATGGAGACTTTACATCTTTTATATTAACTTGGATGGAAGTGGAACACATTCTTCTTAATAACACATCACAAGAATGGAGAAGCAAGAATCCCATATACTCAATTCTGATATGAGGACAATTAATGACCTAGTACATGGTGGGGGGCGGGAGAAGGGGACAGCAGAGAGCGGGAAGGCGGGGGGGGGTGAGGGGTCACAGTGTGACACACCTTTTGGGGGCAGGACACAATTATAAGAGGGACTTTACCTAACAAATATAATCAATGTAACCTGGTTCTTTGTATCCTCAATAAGTCCCCAACAATAAAAAATAAATAAATAAATTTCAAAAAGTATGCATGCAAAGTAATCAAAGGTACACTTATAATGATAATTTATTTCAAGTCTAGGGCTCAGAGATTAAACTCACATTCTCATATTTTTAACCACAAGAATTTCTCTTTCTCTTCATCTTCCCCCTTTCCCCTCCCACACACACTTCCTTACTTTCTCTTTCTTGTGCATATATGTACTTCACATTATATACACAGACACGGGAGAAGAGTATTAAAAATACAGTTTGAGGGTAGATAACCATGTCAACGTTCAGTAACGGGCAATTACAGGCATCAAAGCATCACCTAGAGGGCAACTAAGAAGGAACGTACAATATATTGTAATTTCTATGAGTTACTTATTGAAGAAATTTATTTAATGAAGATCCACATTTTGTCCCATTATAATCAGGCTCATATTTTTCTTTTCATGGCTTACAAAACCACATTTTCCTCTCTTTTCCCCTTTTCTATTCTATTTTCTCTTTCCCTACAACAAAAAGAAATTCTAGTATTTAACGTTGTGCAAGAAAGAAACGAGTGAAAGTCCACTTCACATTTTAAAATTTGGGTTAATTTATTCTGGCACCCTCCCCTCTCCTAATTAGAGATGCCTCTAAAACATTCTGGCCTTAGACTAAAAACACTGTATCTGATAGCGTTATAAGGGCTTGTTCTTCTGTTCTTAAAGATAACCCCGAAAACTAAAATAGCTAAACCTGGTGAGAAAATTGGAAGACAAACTCCATAGGCACTTGTTTTTCTGGCAATTCATAGAATGCCTTTTCTCAATGTCAAATTCCCTTTGAAAGAATCTAAACAGTCTAATATTGAATTTATAGGAAAGTCATTTGATAAAAGTGCTATTCATATCAAAATCACCACAATAAATTTCTAGATAATATACTTGGAATGCAGTTTAATCCATTCAGAAATTGATCTTTTCTGTAGTTTTATAGATTTCTACGTTTTGGATGTGTTCAGGCTTTAAATTCCTATCCATTTATGATAATTAATCCTTGCTGTTTCACCTTCATTACTGGCTCGTGCTCTGCCCCTGAGCTTATTGATATTTCTAATAAATTATAAAATTTCTGCTGCTTTTTGAAGAGATGGAATAAGAAATATATCAGGAATTTTTTTTTTAAATGAAAACAACATAAAATAAATGTTATAGGTAACTCAAGAAGTCTGAGGTAACAGTTTTAGTGAAGGGTCCTTAAGGTTACTCGTCAATAAAAAAATTAAAATTAAAAAAAAAAAAACTAATGAACTCTAAAGCTCGGAATGCAGGTCAGTGTTTAAATTATTTATAAGTAAAAATTAAGAACACATGAACAATGGGCCATAGGCATGAGGTGCTGGCAATCAATGCTAATTATTGAACATGCTCAAAGGTAGTCAGCATGTTTTAAATACTTTATTTTTTTTAAGTCTTGACAAAGTACTATTAAAACTACTGTATAAATACAACCCTATTAAGGTCTTCAGTTTGTTGTATGTGGATCAGGTCATAGGATAGGCTCTCCCGTCCATTTTCACAGAATATGGGCAGATGACAGAGAAAGACTCTTCCATCTGTAAGGTCTCACCCTCAGGACACCGGGGTTTAAAAGAGTCCTTGTGCCCACGATGAATCCAGCTCAATGAATCAGTCGATACGTGTGCCAGACTCAATCACTTTCACATGCAATGGGGTTTGTAAAAGACGCTCTTGGGAATCAGACACCCTGATCTGTATTTTCATCAGAGGGACTTCTTACAAACTACTGCCCAAGACAAGGATTTTACTCTGGGAGAGGAGGAGAGAAGCAACTTTTGAAGGTAGGAACGTGACAAATACTATGGCAAACAGTTGATGAAAGTCAATATTAATAGTGATAACTCACATTTAGAGATTTATCTTTATTACGATGTCATCAAAATGACAGTTGGCTTCTGTGGAATTATTCTGTGAGAGTCAGAATCTCAATCTAATCATGATTAAAAGAACTGGATAAGTCCCAACTACATAAAAAAGCATAAAGGGGGGCGGCACCTGTGGCCGAAAGGAGGTGAGGGTTCAAACCCAGACCCTGCCAAAAACTGCAAAAAAAAGCATAAAAGGATGCTTTACATAATATCCGACCAATAATCCTCAAAACTATCAAGAGTCACAAAAATGAGGAATGTCTGAGAAATCTTCATGCCCAAGAGTAGTCGAGAAACAGATACCCTAGTGGAATCCTGAAACAGAAAGACTCCAAGAAAATCTGAACATTGCATGGACTTTAGCTAATATAGAAATATTGGTTTATTAATTGGGACAAATGTATCATCTCAACATATCATGCTAACAATAGAGAAACAAGGTGCTGAATATATGGGAACTTTCTGTAGCATATTGCAATGTTTCTGTAAATCTAAAACTATTCTAAAAGATGCAGTTTAAAAAAACAAACAAACAAACAAACAAAAAAAAATCATACAAAGACCAAAGATATAAACAGCAGGAAGACGCTAAAGGTTAGTTTGATGGCTCATAGAACACGGGGTGGGGTGGGGCTAGAAAGCATCATCTTCCTAAGGATGCTTAAAAAGATTAATTCAGCTTACTATTTCTTAAGAAAACAGAGAATAATTATTTGAGAATATCCTGGTGCTGATGATAGAATTAACTTCGTCATCTATCATAATAGAGGTTGAGTAAGCTTCTCTGTTTATGTAACTTATATATACAGAGGGTGCTAAAAAACATATACGTATTTTAGGAGAGGAAAAAACTGCATTAAAATTATAAATTTTAATTGCATAAAAATTATAATGCTTATTTTGTATCTATTATAATTTTGCAATTACAATAGATACAAAATGCAATATACAGGGTCACAAACACTACAGGCATATATTAAGTATTGAGGTTTTAATAATTTTTGCCTGAATTAAAGTGTTTATACATTTTTGAGGGGCACCACCCACATAGTCAAGTTAAAGTATGAACATATAAACAAAGCTAATACATAGACCCATTCTACCTAATACTCAGCATGCTTGAGATTTAACACTAAAGCCTACTTTATTTTTATCTTCCTTCCACCCTCACTATATTTACTTTACTTTTTTTTTTTTTTGAAGGCACAGAGTCTTGCTCTGTCATCCAGGATGGGGTGCAGAAGCGTGATCATAGTGCACTGTAACCTCGAACTCCTGAGCTCAAAGGATTTTCCCACCTCAGTCTCTGGATCACTTCCAATTTATTTGTTTAGGATAACTATTTCATTCATTGGCTCCAGATAAAAATGTGGGCAGTCCCATGATTTGTGGGCTTCATCTCATGGAATACAATATGCTATGGTCTCTTCAAGGAAGAGTTTCAGTTATTCGTCGTCCACAAGTAATGAGCCAAACTTAAATCCTACCTAGGAACAGTAGCTTCTCCCTCAGGTTAGGCCTGCTGCAGTTAAGGAGGTGGAGTGTGATCTACTATTTCTGTCCTTCCCTAACTGGTACTTAGGAATTCAGCCTTCCTCTTCCACTTGCTAACAGGTAATTCCAACTCCTCCAGAGTTGGAGCAAGGGTAAAAAAGAATATAAGAAAGATTTTATGGGGTGGCACCTGCAGCTCAAAGGAGCAGGGCACCAGCCCCATATACCAGAGGTGGCAGGTTCAAACCCAGACCAGGCCAAAAACTGCAAAAAAAAAAAAAGCAAGTTTTTATGGATCTTAGCACAGTGATCTTAGATTAATGCTCCCTGAGTATGGAAGATGTTTTAACCTCATGGGTTCTTAAGAACCCTTTTGTTTCTCAGTTCAGAGTAAAGGCAGTGCTCTTTTACTAAGTTACTTATTTCATTCTTCACCTCAGTGCATGTGATACTACTGAGCTTACTACTGAGAAGGTTTATTTAATTCTCCATTTGGTCTCTTGGATAAGACCGAGTTTACCCCATGCCGACTGTATTACACACACGGCCCATTCTAGCCTGTGGTACAGCATGGCATCTTCTTTGCTCTGAGAAACTCTGCGAGTCCAGAGTAAGAACGGCAGCTTATTCTCATTTGCTAAACAAGTGATGAGTTCACCAGCCACTCCTGGCCTTCAGCAATTTCCAGACAAGAGACAGTAAGTCACCCACTGCTTCTTCATTTGAAAGGCACACTTCTCTCTGAGTGATCTCCTTAAAACTCTTACATCTTGAATTCAGAAGAGACATATCCTCCCACTTTTCTCTTAGGATGAAGTTTGAACTCAGAGCATACCCAAAACTCTATCACCAAAAGTTTTTTTTCCCTTGAAACTCTTTCTACCCTCATATTAATCTAAAAGAAAAAAAAAAAATAAGAAAGAAACTTTTTAGTCCATCTTAAGTTGGAGGTAAAATGCTTCACCTTTCCCACCAGGAGTGGCCAGTTAGATTCATAAAGAGCTCTCTCCAAGGAAAACTTTTGTAAAAATCATCCAATTTTTAACACTCAACTATTTGGTATATTTCACATGACTGAGGAGTAGAAAACAGTAAATCATAACAGCCTGTGTTTCCAGAATCCACTTCATAATTACTTCAAAGTGATGCAGTGCCTCTTTTAAAATACAGAGTAGCCATGAAGTCTGTGGGCAATTTAAAATAATTTACTGTTTTAAAATAGTAGTTTACTATTTTAAATTGCACATGAACTTTATGGCCACCCTGTAGACAACTGAGCACCATGCTTGTGGGTGCGGCCACCGGTCCCTGAGGGAGGCTCTGGGAGCGAGACAATCTCCTAGCTGTCATTAATGTGGGAGACAAGGTTTCTCAAGCAGCTGTCTGCTTTAATGAGTTAAGATTGATTGCTCATTAGCAAGCAGATGTTATACTTTGGACATCTGTGGTGGAACATGGTAGGAGTCAAGCCCGTGGGGAAAGAGCAGGTAGTAACCATTAAGCTTGTGATCCTAGTATGGGGCCCACACACCTGTTATATAATGCTTGAATAAAAGGCCACAGCAAGGTTGCTCGGGGCTCTCCCTGGAGTACAGGAAGCCCCCCTCTTGCAGGCATTTGTACCTCTAATCTGTGTTCCTGGCTTTTTTTTTTTTGTGCAAAGACAGGGTGCCCACAGTAGGCACTGACATAATGGTGACAAAGATGGCATAGTGGATGCACACCGACAAATCTGGACCAGGTCACGGAAGAGGTAACTATACTCAGAGTAAGTGAGTCCTTTGGAAAACAGCAACAGAGCCTTTCAGCCAAAGGGGAGCCACAGTTGGAGCCAGTGCGACCTTTGGGCCCTTTTAGCCAAAGGGCAGCTGTGTTTGGAGTGACTGTGACCTTTTGACAACCATGGGTAATTTTCTGAGCACTGAGTTGCAATAAGTTGAAACTGATAAGGAAGGTGAGGCTATGCAAGGATGCGAGTCTATGGACCCTGGGTCCTTTTATCCTGGGTCACCTTCGCCCATCAGTGAGTACCAGGATAATGAACTGAGTGTAATTGTAAAGAATGGACACAACATTTATGAGAGTTCTTCAGAGGGGGAAGTAATGATACATATACTAACAAACAGGGAGATACCTTAATAATTATTATGGCAACCTAGATTAAACGGTTGGAAAACCAGATGAATAGTCTCACAGTTGGCAGTACTAAAGATCACTCAGCGATGTCTCAGGCACCCCCTTATAGGGTAGTCTGCCCACAACTTTGGTTATGAAAGCTCTGTTGGAGGGTTGACAAATAGGTGACTTTACTTTTTAAGATATTTGGGGGTTTTCCATGTTATAGTTACTGATATTGCTCCTACTCCACAATATCCTCAGGGAGGTCAGCACTTTAATCACCATATGATTGCTGTTAATATTCTAAGAGATTTAAAACAGGCTGTAACACAGTATGGCACGCAGTACCCATTTTCTAAAGGCCTATGATAGGGGATTTGCATAAGAGCAGAGACTTATTCTGTATGACTAGGACGTGATAGCCAGAACTGTTGTTGAATCTGGACAATATTTACAGTTTAAGACCTGGTGGAAGGAGGAGGCTGACTTGATGAGTCACCAGAACCAGCAGAGGAATGTTCCCATAACTTCCAAACAGCTCACTGGCTTGGGTCAGTGGATGGGGATCCTGAGGCAGATCCAATATTGTGACATAACAATAGTACAGACAAGGTTGTGCTGCCTCTGAGCCTGGGAAAAGGTTCAGGCTCTGGGAGATATTTCTAAATCTTTCCTTAAGGGGATGCAATCTGGAGATTTACCTTACACTGATTTTTTTGGCTCAGTTAAAATCCTTAGTAGATAAATCTGTTGCCCAGCCAGAATTCAGAGACATGTTTTTCCACACCTTATCATTTGAGAATGCTAATTCTGAGTGTCGAAGAGTTTTGTGTCCTCTGAAGGTCCAAAATGCTCCTCTTGAGGAATACATATAGGCATGCTCTGAGATAGGAACAGATCCCTATAAAGTTAGTCTTCTCACTGCTGCCTTAAAAGACGAGTTTAAGCCAACTTTTGTTAAATGTCATAATTGTAGGAAGCTGGGCCATATAAGAAAGGAGTGTTGGAAAGGAAAGAATAATCAGAATGGCCATCTTTCAATTGATAATCAAAGGAAACAAAGAGAATGCAAACCCTCAGGTATATGCCCCAGGTATAAAAAGGGGTTCCATTGCTCAAAGGACTGCCACTCTCAACTCACTAAGAACGGAACACCTTCACAGCAAGGAAACTATCAGTCAGGCCCAACCTGGGGCCCAGGAGCAAAGAATATGGGTGTAGGGCTCTACCCACTCACCAACAACTTCAGCCCATCCAATCCCTTTTACACATCACCCCAGCTAGCGCCACTTTAGATTCATCAGCCTGTAATAATGTTCTATTACTTACCAATATGGGAATAAAGAAATTAAGAACAGGAATATACAGTTCCATTCCCCCCTATGCTGTTGGATTATTGCTAAGAAAATGTGATTTTTTAACTTCTCATGGTGTGTTTGTGTACACAAGTGTTATTGATAATGACTTCTTTGGAGAAATGCAAATCATGATTTCAGTACTTTAGCCAATTCAAATTTTAGCTGGACCAAAGATCACCCAATTGCTGTTCCTACCTTATATTAAGCTACAAAGCCCTGATAGAAAATGGACTGATGGCTCGGCTCCTGTAGCTCAAGCAGCTAAGGCACCAGCCACATACACCAGATCTGGCGGGTTCAAATCCAGCCCACTCCTGCCAAACAACAATGACAACTACAACCAAAAAAATAGCCGGGCGTTGTGGTGGGCGCCTGTAGTCCCAGCTACTTGGGAGGCTGAGACAAGAGAATTGCTTAAACCCAGAAGTTGGAGGTTGCTATGAGCTATGATGCCACCGCACTCTACCCAGAGCAACAGCTTGAGCCTCTGTCTCAAAAAAAAAAAAAAGAAAGAAAAGACAAGACAAGACAAGACAAGACAAGACAAGACAAGACAAGACAAGACAAGACAAGACAAGACAAGACAAGACAAGACAAGACAAGACAAGACAAGACAAGACAAGACAAGACAAGACAAGA
>CAUYPK010127260.1:0-15667 GCA_963574355.1 Loris lydekkerianus
CTGGAAGACATCGGCCTGGGGAAAGACTTCATGAAGAGGACTGTTGCAACAACAACAAAAATAAACAAATAGGATTTAATTAAACTGAAAAGCTTCTGTACAGCTAAAGGAGACAACAACCAAAGCAAATAGACAACCTACCCAATGGGAAAGGATATTTGCATATTTTGAATCAGACGAAAGCTTAATAACTAGGATCTGTAGAGAATTTAAATTAATCCACATGAAATAAGCCAACAATCCCATACATCAATGGGAAAGAGAGAAGGACAGGACCTTTCTTTAAAGAAGACAGACGAATGGCTAACAAACATATGAAAAAATGCTCATCATCCCTAATTATTAGAGAAATGCAAATTAACCCCCCCCCCCCCGAGATATCATCTAACCCCAGTGAGAATGGCATATCACAAACTCTCAAAACTGCAGATGCTGGTGTGGATGTGGAGAGAAAGGAACACTTTTACACTGCTGGTGGGACTGTAAACTAATACAACCTTTTTGGAAAGCAGTATGGAGAAACCTCAAAGAACTCAACCTAGATCTTCCTTTTGATCCTGCAATCCCATTACTGGGCATCGATCCAGAAGGAAAAATACCCTTTTATTATTATATAAAGACACTTGTACTAGGCTGTTTATCACAGCTCAATTTACAATCGCCAAAATGTGGAAACAGCCTAAATGCCCCTCAACTCAGGAATGGATTAGCAAGCTGTGGTATATGTATTCTATGGAATACTATTCAGCCATTAAAAAAATGAAGATTTGGCAGCATTTGTATTAACCTGGATGGAGGTGGAACACATTATTCTTAGTAAAGCATCATAGGAATGGAGAAGCATGAATCAAATATATTCAACTTTGATATGAGG
Organism: Loris lydekkerianus; assembly: GCA_963574355.1. Classification (NCBI taxonomy): domain Eukaryota; kingdom Metazoa; phylum Chordata; class Mammalia; order Primates; family Lorisidae; genus Loris; species Loris lydekkerianus. The sequence goes on from CAUYPK010127260.1 coordinate 875, forward strand.
ACAATTAATGACATGGTGGTAGGTGGGGGAAGGGGAGAGCAGACAGAGAAAGAAGGAGGGAGGAGGTGGGAGAAAGGAAAAGAAAAAAAAGAAAAGAATATAGTGGCTAATTCTCATATAAATTAGATTTAATTTTGACCAGAATACATTATTCGAACAATAATTTTTAATTCAACTTGTTAATATCTTGTTTAGGATATTGCATCCTCATTTATAAGTGAAATACGTTTGTAATTTCCCTTTATACTAATATTTCTTTTTCCAATTTTAGTATCAGGTATATCCAGATGAAGTAGAATGAATTTGAAATTTTTTTTTCCTATTGTCTATAAGATTTGGCATTCTCTGTTTCTTCGAAATTATCTTCTATTTTTATTTATAAATATTAGTTGTTTATTTTTTGAGACTTTGGGGAAAAAAAACAAACACCAAGTGTTTGTTAGGGCTTAGAGAAGGTGGGACACTCACACACACACACGGTCCTAGGATTACAAGATGGTATACAGACTGTCTCCTACTTACGATGGTTCATCTTATGATTTTTCACCTTTAAGATAGTGAGAAAGTAATATGTATTCAGCAGAAACCACTCTACAATTTTTGGATTTTGATCTTTTCACAGGTTAGTAGTGTGTGATACAATACTGTCTGGTGATTCTGGGGCAGCTGTTGTAAGCTGCAGCCCCCAGTCAGTCATGAGATCACGAGGGTAAAATACTCCATATTTTTGATTAAACAATGTTTTCAACTTAAGGTGCATCGTGATGTAACCCCGATATAAGTCAAGAAGCATTTGTAGTTACTTTGGAAAACTGTTGAACAGTTTCTTATACAATCAAACACACTTATAATTTGACTGAGAAACTCTACTCTGGTGTTTATTTACCTAAGAGAAATAAAAATACGTCCCAAGACATGTTTGCAAATGTTCAGAACAACTTTTTCATACTAAAAAAAAAACTAGAAGCCACTCAAATGTCTATTAATTGGTGAACCAATAAATGAATTGTGTTATATTCATATAAAGGAGTTTGACCTGTCCACACAATGAAGTGGACTTAATTGTGGGAGTAATTACACATCTGCACACATTGTCAAATTTATACCTCGAGAAAGCCAAAGTATATAGATACATTCAAATATATAATTATATATAAGTATATTTAGAATTGAGGAATGAATTCAGAACTAAAGGTGTAGGTTTATAAATCCAAAGCAAGAACAAAATTCAAAACTAAGTTTTATAAGAATCATGGAAGGAAAGCAAGGTTTATGATATCAACACCTTTCACAGATAAGGAAGCAGGCTTACATTTATTATGTGAATTGTCCACAGTTACACAGCTATTTTTAAACTCCATTGCAAGAATTCCATTATTCTGCAATAATATAACGTATAATCTATGTATACAAAGGAATTGTAAAGGGGTCACTGAGTTCCATCTATTAAAAAGTTAAATCAGCAGTTACCTTTTGTAACACACTCAAGTTTTTAAAAGGGGTAGACAGAGTACAGTGACCAAAGACTCTGTCCCTTAATGTTTATTTTTGACAGATATCCTTACCCACGTAGAACTATACATGCATAGAATCAGTATCTATACAATCCTCAGAAGAGTAAGTCGTTAGACAGATGAGTATTGACTAGCAGAGAGGGACAAAGAAGATAAGTATATAAATGAGAAAGTCATGAAAGATTCAGGGTGGGCAATATGACCAAGAGAAAACCCAAAAGCCCTGTGATCTTTAATCATCAATTATTTTGTCATTTGATAGAATTAAATTCACAGCCTCAAAGGCTTCTTAATTATTAACATTGAGGGCCACATTGGCATTTGCAGATATTAACAAATTCCTTACGCTAATTATCCAAAAATTAACAGAGATTAAAAAACAAACATTAACTTTCTATGACCAAAACAATTATGAGGGCTCAGAATAAGAACCTGCATAAAAGCATTTTCAAGCAGTATTCAGCCTAGATTAAAATGCAGACAAAATGAACACACACAAAGAATGTGACCGATTTTTATGCAAGTATAATTTTACTCCAGATAGGCAGCGATTCTTTTTAAAAATGAAATGATTTTAAAAATCTAGCAAAGGCACTGGTAATGACTACTCAGCTTCTCATATTTCTTTTAAGAAATTAAATTAAACTATTTTTCATTTTGATGGGCCAAACAAAAACCAACATAAAATGATCTGAAAACAATAGTATTTTTGGTTTTTCCAACAGTAAGCAAGGTCTTTCTCATTTTCCACAAAGATTCACTCCCTGGGTGCAGCTTTGTCATCATGGAATATACGTGTGTTTTTATGGCTGTTATAGGTCCATGAATTCTAAGGCTTATGACAGAGAGACTAAACTGCCTTTAACGATGGTGGCATGAACAGTAACTCGAGATAGTATCTGCCATACTGCACAAAATAGATCACAGTCTCATCAAATTGGATGTTGAAACTGAAAAATCTGTATCTGTAAATATTAATGGAAGTGGTAGGCTTCAGAACCAAACCACGATGTTTGCAGAGAAAAATCAACTTAGAAGCAGTCTTATGAAGAATACATAATCACAATGTAGCCGAACTGTTTCAAACCCACGTGTGTTCGAGGTGGAGAACAGGCAGGGGAGGAGAGACAGTCTGGGGTAAGAGATGGTGTTCACATCGAGTTCACCAGGAGCGCCTCCCCACTCCCATCCCTTGGGTCTGTTATACATCATTCTAACAGAGGGAATTGTGGTCATCAGCTTGTGTGGGGTGAAGAGATGCATTTATAAAATCCTAATGGAAACATACAAGTGATCCTCCTGGGGAAAATTTTTTTTTAAAAAATTATAACCCAGGGTGGGGACAGCTGTGGGAGAAGGAGGGACAAAATGGAGAATTGGGGAGGAGATGGCAGGGGAAAATTTTCAAGATTTCCTATTTCCTGCTGCGGCTGTCTTGCTCCATTACTTCCTATGATGAGCAAGAGTGTTTTAGGGGCTGTTTTTTCTGCAGCGGGTCAATGTTCTCTGTAAAGAGAAGCAACAGGAAGAGGGCAATGGTTTTGTGCTGTGAAGGAAAAATACAGAAACCCATTAAAGGGGAAGACACTGAGAATAATATTCCTCGGGAGCTCTTCCCTCCTGTAGCTTTTTGTACTCGCCAAACATTATTTCAAGGACAAATGGTTGTCTGTTCATGGCATGTAACTAAAGGAACACGGTATTGGTATTTCAAGTGGAGGAATGGAAAAAAATATTTAATTTTTTTTTTTTTGTAGTCTTGTAGATATAAAAAGGGTATCTGATGCCATAAACACTTACTTGTTGCTTACCATTTTTATATGGAACATGAGCCATTTGTAATATTTACTCACAAGGGTTTAGAGACAAAGCTACTGAAGAAAAAGCAGTGAGTAGTTACTTAAAAGGGTATATGAGAAAGCAAACTAGAAGTTCAAGTTCAGGGCAGATTCGGCTCTATAAAATAAACTCAGGGAGTAAACAGAAGGAAGACAGGAAGAGGAAAAGAGGAAAGAGTTGATTTAAATATTGCTCTAAAGGGACTTCACCAAGGTAGAGCCTGGAAGAGCTACATATTACTAGCGGGGTGTTGTAGCAGGTGCCTGTAGTCCCTGCTACTTGGGAGGCTGAGGCAAAAGAATCACGTAAGCCCAAGAGTTTGAGGTTGCTGTGAGTGGTGACACTCTATCAAGGGTGGAATAGTGAGACTCTGTCTCAAAAAAAAAAAAAAAAGAGCTGCATATTACTAACAGGCTTCAACTTGGGGAGAAATCAGTAAGATAGTAACGGCATTTTACCTCATCTTGTGGCTTTTCTCTAATGATCTCCAAGCACCTCATATCTACACTGGAAGATAAGAGGTTCCTGACAATAGTAGCTCTAAACATTTGAAAAGTTGCCAAAGGAGCTTGAAGCATCTGTTCTGAAAGTCCTTCGTATAGAATAGCTTTTTATTTATTTGGAATTGGTTATAGGCCATTGGTTTCCAAGCTTTTGTTTATATCAGATTCATCTGTAGGACTTAAAAACAAAACAAAACAAAAAACCCATGAATTTCTGCGTTTACTCCCGAGTTTCTCATTCAGTGTATCTGGGCCAAAGAGTTTACATTTGCACCTCACTTGGAAGGAGGCTGATGGTGTGGATCCAGTGATCACGTGCTGAGATCTTTCTAATAATGGTAATCACCACCTCCTGCTAAGCTCTAACTATGCACAGGCCATACCTACCTTATCAGGTCAACACCATACCAAGGGTGAAGTTGCAGGTGAGCGATCATAAGCTATTACTCAATTTGCTCAGCAAGTAGGGCCAGAACTCGTCTTCAAACACAGAGTTGGCCTGAATTTGAGTCCTTCACTCTGAAAGGCTACATTCTACTGACATGCTATGGGGATAGAAATGGTCTCTAAAATACTGTCTGTAAGCTTCAGACTGTGAGCTAAATAAGATGCAGGGGAAAAGTACAAGCACGAAACTTAAAGAAAGTGAATGTTGTCTAAGGTGTCATGTGTAGACCCCACTTTGACACGCAAGGCTGTTCCCTACTCCATACAGATGTTAGTCATGAACTCTACTGCTGTTACCCAAATGTCAGCTGGCACTTTTTTGTTCTTTCCCAGATTCTCACTCTTGTACCATCGAAAACAAAAATTCACTGACACGGGATCATGTTAGAATGACATATATTTCAGAAAGGATGGAGGGAAAGGATTCCCAAGTACCTGACCTCCTCCATTGGACTCTCAATCCCATTTTCTCCCTTCTCCTGGATTCCTCTTTTCTCTCTTCCTCTAATATGCAAACATTATCCTTTTTATTTTTTTTATTTTTTTTTTGTGTTGCTTCATTTGTATTGTTTTTATTGTTGTATTTTATTTTATTTTTTTAATTAAATTAAATTTTATTTTATTTTATTTTATTTTTATTTCTTTTCTTTTTTTTTTTTATTATAGATTATCCTTTTTAATATGCAGTTTCCTTCTTTCCTTTCAAAAATCCAAGCACCACCCAGGTACCCCAGATCCTTGAGGCAGCTTTCATCCCAGGCTAGGCCCTTTCCTAATGGTCCCCCTATAAAGAAACTGTTCCTATCAGCTGCTTGAGACAAATGTTCTCCAACTCTATACCTAGAGAACTTTTAAGAAAATTCCCAGCAATTTCCAGTGGAGGTTTTAAACATACTAGATCTGTACCATCTACACATAGCTACTGAGTACTTGAACAACATTCAAATTGAGGTGTATTGGAGCTGTAAAATACATACCGATTTCTAAGACTTACTAGACTTACTAAAAAAAGAATATAAAATGTTCATTAATAATGTTTTACACTGATTACATGTTGAACTGATAACATTTTGGATATACCGAGTTTAATAGGATTTATTAATGGACTGAATTTTACATTTCTTTTTATTTTAGTTATTGTGACTACTAGTATATTTAAAATTACATACATGGCTAGCACATTTCTATTGGTAGAGATACTAAAGAAAATAAAGCAAACTGACATCTTGGAAAGATGGAAGGCCAACTTGTCCTGAGAATGACTGAAAAGTCATTCTTTACCTGCAAAAAAAGTAGAGATCTACTGTCTACTGATTTCCACGTAGCAAATGTCAAAAACTCTGAACTTAAAGAGCTTCAGCTATTACCGAGCAGAGCACTTGATGGTGGAGAGACTAGGCAAGAATTTCCCCTTAGGATAATTCTTTGTACATCGGATATGGCACCCACGTGCACACTGAGCTTGGCATTGCACAACACTGTATGACATTTGGTGAATGATGAATGGACATAGGATGTCTTCATTATTTAGATCATAAGCATTTTGGTGGCAAGATTTATGCTTTTATTCATTGTTCCTCACTGCACAGTGCCTCATGCATAGCAAGGGCTCAGTAAATATTTGGGGAAGGAAGAGGAGCATAGGAATACTTCAAAGAAAGAGAGTGGTTGGTGAGATAAAGGGCCATACCACCTGGGAGTATTTGGTTTGGCAAAACACAGAGGCAGTTCAAACCAACAAACTCACCGAAAAGGGCCCAGCCTCACCATTCCTGAACCCACAGGTTGGTGTTGTGGTTGGTTTAATTATGATCTGTTCCATCCAGCATGCTATTTCATGATTGTGGCACATTCTCCAAGCTGCAATTTGAATAGTAGGAAATAAATCCGGGCTGTTATTCTTTGATGAAAGATTTCAGCAGCTGAAGTAGAGCCCCAAAACCTAGAATATCTGCAATTGCCTTGGTGCTGACTGCAAAGAAAGAACGCCCAGGCATTTTGAAATTTAAGGAGCATCATCAAGTCAGCAGCAGACAATTTGGTTCAAAACCTAAATGGAAGGTTTTGATAGATGTTTACAACTCTTCCCCACGTATCTCTTCAGTTTGCTCTTTATTCTGTCCAAATTTAAGGAACGAAACTCACACAAATGTAGTAAAAAGACTGAGGTTAAAAAAAGTGAAGGTTTTATTCAGCAAAAGCAAGAACACGACCATTTTATAAAAATAGGAAATACAGAAAAGCCCCGCTCTAGATTCTGTAGCCAGCAGGCCAAGCATCTACTTCAGGTATCAGCAAATACAGGGCAGCAGAAAGTTTTTTTGTAAAACTGTGATATTTCAGATATTAAAGAAAGCATTTGAGTAATCATCATGGGAAAAATAAAAAACTGACTGGACTTACTGATTATTCTTTGACTTATTATTGTTTTTATCTTGAATTAAATATGGAGATAGATACCATAATCTCTCTCTTTTTTTGACATCATAATCTTAAATGCACTTGGATCTCTATCTGGACCTGGCAGGGTCTAATTACGACATGATGTATCATCCACATTTGGAAATGCAGTGGGTCCATTCAGAGTCTTCACAATACAACTTTCTGCACTGAAGTTAAATGGAACATAGTTATCATGATACTACTTTCCTTTAAACGTGTTTTTCTGGGCATGCTGTCACTGTTAGGTTTGCCCCTAAGGCTCCACGGTTAGGGTTGCAAGAAAACATATCCATCACCATTGATTCTCAGTTTTTTATTGAATATAGCTAAGGAAAACCAGGTCTGTAGGCAAGATCTTGAGACCATAAGAATATCTGGTAGGTCAGGGAAATTCTCAAGGCTGTGAAACTACCCTGGGTAAGTCTTATAATGGCAGACACATGTCAACGATACCTCTGCCAAAAGTGATAAAATATACAACAGGAAAGCAAACCCTAATGTGAGCTGTGGACTTCAGTTGGAAATGACGGGTGACTGTTCATTCCTGGCTTATAACAAAGGTGTGGCATCCATGTGGGAGGCTGACAGTGAGGGGAGGCTATGTTGCATGGCAACTATCTGGGAACTATCTGTACTTTTCTCCACTCAAAACTGCTTTTAAAAATAAAATCTATTCATTTAATCCAATATGTATTTAATGTATAAAAATTAATATATTTATTCAATATATAAAAATAGCCACATGTTGCTTAAAAACTAAGCTACAAACACTCTCATCAGCCTAGGCCCACACAAGGTCAGGACCATCAATATCACTGCCTTCCACCTCCACATCATACTGGAAGGTCTTCAGAGGCAATAACACCCATGGAGTTGTCATCTCCTATGATAAGGAGATGTTCCTTCTTCTGGAACAGCATCTAAAGGGCCTGCCTAAGGCCATTTCACAGTTTTTTTTTGTTTGTTTTTTTTATAAGTACAAGAAGTACACTCTGAAATAATGACAATCAGTACCAGTTGTTCATTATTATCATTATCAGGTATTACACAGCACACATGATGGTTTGTGCTATACTTGTGTGTGACTGGCAGTGCCTAGTGTGTTATGCCAGCATCACACACAGCAATGCAGTGTGCTAAGATGATATGATGGCTACGATGTCTCTAGGCCATAGGGAATGTTCAACTCTGTTATAATCTTACAGAACTATCACTGTACGTGTGTTGTCATTGACTAAAACGTCATCATGTGGCACCTGGTTGTATACACACATACATGCCAGGTCAAAACACATTTTCTGCTAGGATGCTAGCATATTGGTAATCTGGAAATCAGTCTCAGAAGAGAAGGAAGAACCCTCACGTCACAGACCAAGGGATAACAGAACAACCTTAAAGAAGAAAATGAAGAAAAAAAGAGAAAGAGGATGGGAAGGAGGAAAGAAAGAAGGAGGAGAGTCGTATGAAATTACTATTCTGAGGTGTGCTCGACTGCAGTTTGGCCAAACTGGCTGCCCATGCACATGGCCATGCAGTCTGGGAGGTGGTGACTGCCATGCACTGTGTGAGGTCCATGAGGATTAGTCATGACACGCCCACTCAGAGAATATCCTCAGACTATTTGAGCCTGATAGAATAAACAAGGCATTTGAAAATCAGTCAGAAAAAAGAGCTTCTAGAACTCTGATTACTCATAGGAAAAAGAGCAAGCCAAAAATTCAAAAGAACAGTAATAAAAATATCAGTAGTGATAGGAATAGTGAGGAGGGAGATTCAGCAATTAGCAACAAAAATCTATACAAATCTTCAGAATTAAGAATAAATTTTTAGGAATATATGTACTGAAATAGGACCATGTGTACAATTGCAAGTGACAATAATTTAAACCAGTTAACAGTAGGTTTCGATTTTTGTTTTTGGCATTCTGTAGCTTTTTTTTTTTTAATAATGAGATGATCTCAGGTAAGGGAAATTTTTAATTTGGGGCTGAATGTCATGAAAAAAAATTCCTGATTGTGAGAGCTACTGGATTACAAAATGGTCTCTCCAGGGAAGGAGCAGAAACTCCATCTGCACTGCTCTGGGAATAGGTTTGTTGGTTAAATTGTATTCCTTTCTTTAGTTGACTGCTTGACATTTCAGCAACAGAGCCAAATAACTCATGGGTCAACTAAGAAGAGTGCTTATTATAATCATCTTTTAAAATCTCCACCAACAGCAGCGAATTAGAGAAAAATATAGTTGCTATTTTATTCTACGTGATCAAGCCTGTCAGAGTTTTACAGTATGAAATCTCTTCTTCAATACCCTCGAATTGCTTTTTAAATGATTGCTGATATCCATTAAAAAAAAGAATGCCCTGCCAGTGCTAAGAAAATAGCATTTGAGAGTTGACCAGAAATAATGAAGAGGGATTGTGTCCACTATTTGTACAGAACTGCTGGTAGAATCTGAACCATCCCTTAGACTTCAAATAATAACCTTGCTAATAATAAACTAGATTAAAGCCAACAACAAACCAAATGACTTTTAATTCTCATGGAAGCAGAAAGGGAAAAAAACAAACAAACCCCACAACAGTTAAAGTAAAAGAAGGCTTGCAGAGAATCAATAAATTAAGAACTGCAGATTGTGACATTATTATCCTGTAAATACTCCTTAGTGATTCTTCCAGGATCTCTTCAAACAAAGAAATAGAAAATTAACACCGTCCCATCCAATATGAGTACGAAACGAAGGCAATAAAGGTGAGACGCCAGTGCTCGCAGGGCCTGGGGCAAATTACTCTGTGTTCTCATCCCCTATCATTTTTATAGAGTTAGAAATGGTTATCAAGGACAGTCTTGAAAGGCAAAAGAAGGGAAGAATTCTAAAATGGACAACATATAATTTGGACTTTGTAAGAGGCAGACATCCCTAACTCCCCACATTATGTAACCTTCAGGTGGTTTGGGAAGTTTGTGTCACCTCCTTTGCCCTCCCTGCCACCTGTCCATGCCTCCAGCCACAGGAATCTATGATTATCAATAATTTTCCAAGTACCAAGAAGAGGAGAAGGAGGTTAATAAACATTGGATACCAAAAAAAAGTATACACATTTTAAAAAAGGAAAAAAGCTGTATCAAAAATTTAATACTCAATATACATACACAACAATAACAAAACATAAATACAAGTCATATTTGACTTCTGAAATTCAAGAGGTGTTCATACGGGTTGCCATCAGCATCCTGACACTTAGGACTACAGCAGACTACTGCTTGAGCAACGCTGACCAAAGTGTCCAAGTGTATCCTTGCACGTGCCATTTCACAGCACCAAGCGTCTCTAACTTATCATGATTGTGTGCAGTTGTTAGGCATGTTGGGGTTTCCATTGCCTACTTATGCCTCTGTTGTCCTGGATTTCATAACCTTCTTGAAATTCAAATACTACTTCAAAATGGTCTTGCACTCTTTGAATGACATCGAGCTTCTACTATTTTCTTTGACTATCCTCTCTCTTGAATGGTGACCCTAGCATTCATTTGATTACTGCCATCTTTGGAGCAAATGTCATACTACGCATTTCAAATTAGATTTGAATCTAATTCAAAAAGTTACTTTGAAAAGTAACACACAGATAATGTTGCTTAAAGTATGTATGTATTTTTTGCACCCCTGTATCTTTTTTTTATTATTATTAAATCATAGCTGTGTACATTAATATGATCGTGGGGCACCATCCACTTGGTTCATAGACCATTTGACACATTTTCATCACACTAGTTAACATAGCCTTCCTGGCATTTTCTTAGTTATTTTGCTACCTGTGGTACATCTTACAAGGGCACCCCTGTATCTTTTAATACGTTTGTTTAATACAGGTTAATCATAATACGTTTGTTTAATACAGGTTAATCATAAATCTTCATATTAGGAAGATTTGCTCAATCACAGAAACAACTTGGAAGGAGGAGCAGAAGGAACATACAATCCCATGAATGTATCGAAATGACTTATGTGGCTGCAAAACTATCTTTTCTCTATTCCATTAAAAAACTCAAATGGACGAAGATGAGCGTCCATAAAATAAAATGGTATCTGTGATGTAAAAAATCATGATGCGGTAATGACTCAGATACACCAGCACTGGGTTAAAAGCTTAATATGCTTATGTCAGGACACATTAACAATATAAAAGTGTATGTCAGCGCTGAGAATGCTGGGGCTGAGAGAGAGATACCTGACAACAGCCAGCTCAGCTTCGCCGCAGATGAAAAATCCTAGCCAGCGTTGACTAAGTAGAGTGACACAGCTTGAAAGTAACTGAGACTGAACCAGAAATGTCCAGTTTCTTTATCTTGTAACGCCCTTTCTCTCCATAACATACAGTTAGCATTTTAGTTAGTCAGCTATATGCCTAAATGCTATTCTAGGGACAGGAAATAAAGTAATAAGCAAGATAGACAGGTAGACACAATTGTCCTTACAGAACTTACAACTTAGATGGCAAGATAGATAATTAAACAAAAATAAATAAGTAAATGTGATAAGCAATGTCAAAGGCAAGGTATTACATGTTGTTGAGACCTTGTCTAGTTTAAAGATCAGTGAAAAGCCCCCAGGGAAACAGGATTAAGTTAAAGCCTAAAGTACTAGGCAGACAAATGAGGGAAGAAAATGGGGACAGGGGAGGTGTCTTCCAGCAGCAGAGACCTGTGGGGTTGTTGACTTGGAGACAGAAGGACGGAGTGCGGGGACTGGGCAGAGGGTGAAGGGTCAGGGAAGAGGAGCTCAGAAGAGGATGGAGACACAACTCTGGAGAGGTGAGTAGGCAGGATCAGAAGCCAGGTGAGAGTTTTTGGGGGTTGGGGGTCCCTATGGGGAATAGGAAAGCCATTAAAAATTTTTGGTAGGGGTGCTGGGAGGATTTTATTTGCATTTTGGTGTGGTCAGGCTGGCTGCGTTGTGGAGAAACAGGGGAAAGTGGAAAAAGTAGATGATGGAAAAGTCAAAGTGAGAGGGGTAGACATGGAGAGACACATGAAAAGGGGCCCTAGTTGAGCAACTAGAATATGGTGGCAGTGAGGGATGGAGCAACTGAATGGGAAAACGCAGAGAGAAGACAGCCAAAAGCTATCCTGGATCATGATATTTACATTGTGTGTGTGTGTGTGTGTGTGTGTGTGTGTGTTGAACTTCAGATGCCAGAAGAGAAATGGTAAACCTGTCTCCAAAACCAGAAGGGACTTCCAATGCGGAGCCCTTTAGACAGTACAATCATCACATGGGAACATAAAAAATGGAGACTGGAAACATTTTATCAGACTTTCGGAAGAAATGCAAATTTCCTAGAAAGTTATTTGCAATTGGAAGCAAATCCTTGCAAGGACAGAGCTAGGAGAGTTGGAAGAGCATTCCCAGAGCAAAACTCCTGTGGCAGCGAATGCGTGGAGTGCAACAGACGCGTTGGGCTGTTGTGACTGATGTGTTTGCAGTTGGACTGAGAGAGTACAGAGAGCCAACTGTGGAACTAGGCACACCTGTGCACAGCACAAAACGCTTCAAAACAAAACAGAGGTGGCTTCTCTCTCTCACCAGAGGGGAAACAAATGGCAAATAGCAGCTTCAAAATTGCCCCGAGGCCTTAGCACTTACACAAAGACTAACATGTCACCTAGCACAAGTGACTTTCCCCTTCTCCACCTTCCCTCTTCAGGTCAGCTCACCTACTTCTGAGTCCTTCCAGCTTTGGGAAGAAGCAGACATGGCCTTGTTGACTGACTTTGCAGTGAAGATGCTGCTTCTGATTCTATGTCAGCGCTGACTCTTTGGAGAAGACGGACTTCAACTTCCCAGATGTTCAATCCTTCATATCTTTCATGAAATGTCTTAAGGCCAGCTTGTCAGCAGACCCCAAGACAAGTAGAAGCCAGTAAGCCGTGTATAGGGTAGAGGAGGAAACACTTCAGGGGAGTATGGAGGTGAGAGGAGGAAGGGGAGGGAGCCAGGTAAAGGGTGTGTCATTATGTCAGCTGCCACTGCGGACACCTGGAAATTAATCAGTTACCCAATCAGTTACCCCACTACAGGGCTGAGGAGCTGGGGGTCTCTACACCTTATCTGTGTCTGCATTTTTTTTGGCAGCCTCTGAGTAGGCACACTCACACACAAGCAGGAACTGAGGGTTTTGAGTGGGTGGGTAGAGGAGAGCTGTGTGCTCTCAGATGAGTACCAGTGTGTTAAGAAAAAGCCCTCAGACAAAAAAAGAAAAAGCATATTCTGAGGGTGGGAGGTCAGCAGATGCACAGACATGGTAAGGGTAAAGGGTTTGGGGCAGGTCCCTAAGGGTATCTGCTAAGCTGGCAACAGAGAGGTTTCCCCACATTGGGGCTTGTAAAGGGTTGTCAAAGTAGACTGAAAGGCAGTTAACAACAGATAATGCGCACATGTGTGCGTGCACACACACACACACACACACAGAGGCATGCACACACAATAGGAAGGATATGTGACATCAGAAATTAAGGACTTTGAAAACAGAAGAAAGCATCTAGAAAGCCATTTTATCATGGCACTTCAGGGAAAAATCAGAAAAGACAGAGCAGATGAGTAAGATTTCATCCAAGGAAGTCAGGGCTGACATCATTGGCACTCAGGAAACAGCAGTGACTAGCTGCCCTTGGCATTGCTCTTTTGAGGACGGCTGATTATTAGCAAATGCTGCTCAATGGGTTTGGGCCACCAGATTTCCTTAGTCCCTTCCAAGCCTTAAACATAACAACATTTCTACAAACTATCTTAACCCCTGTGAGTGTGCTTATATGAATATTGCAAAAAAAAAAAAAAAAAATGCATACACATTTTAAGAAATGAAAAAACTGTATTCAAACTGTAGGCTCAAGTCATGTTTGACGTCTGCAGTTACAAGAGAAATGAGATACACTATACAAGATAACAAATGTGGGGGGAGACAAGATGGCAGACTGAAGCCAGCTTTCCACAGAGGCTTCCATCCTGAAGGAGAGTTAAGGGATGAAAATTTAGCAAGTAACCTGATGGATTTGAGCAGCATCAAGAGAGAAAGTTGAAGAATGCACATCTGCTGAGGAGAGCTGTGACCACAAGGACGCAAACAAAAGGTGCAAAACCCATCACCTAGCGGACGGAAGTCCCCCCTCCCCCATCAGATTGGATTAAGAGCCCCACAAACAAATGGGCAGAAATCAAAGGCCCTCCCACTACACACCACGGGAGAGACCTACCGAAATCTGGACCTACCTCCCCTACTAGGGTGCCAGGGCATTCTCCTAACAGGCATAAAACTCTATAAAACTGTAGATAACCTTGGCCTGCAACTCTGAACTCCAAGCCCCCCATGGGCAGCAATATAACCAGGCAGAAAGCTGAATGGAACTGAGTGCGCTCCCTGCCAGTGACTCCCGGCTCCTGGCGCTCCCCGCCTCCCCTCACTCTGGGATCTGGAGGCCTGAGCTACGGGGTGGCTGGACAGAAAGCTGAGCAGAACTGAGTACGTTTGCTGCCAGGGACTCTGGGCTCCTGGTGCTCCTCCCCTCCCCCCATTCTAGGATCTAGAGGCCTGAGCAACAGTGGGGCGGCTGGACAAAAAGCTGAGCAGAACTGAGTGTGCTCGCTGCCCGCCGGTCAGAGCTCCTGGCCCTCTTCCACCCCCGCCCTCACTCTGAGAACTGGAGGCCTGAGCAGCAGCGGGACAGCTGGGGAGAAAGCAGAGCGGAACTGAGACCCACATCAGAGCAGCACCTCCCTGAGGTGGCTGAGGCCACACCCCTTGTCTCTCTGGGCAACCAGAGGAGACCACCCCTGAGTAAAGGATTTACCTGAAGCATCTCACTGACCCGGGAAGCTCCCAAGGCAGGGCGAGTCAGAGAACTGAGACTTCTACCTAGAGTAAGTGCTTTACTAGGGTCAAACAGAAACCAGCTAAAAATAAGACAGATCCAATTAGCCCCACCACACCAGACAGGGCCCCAGTCTCTCAAGCCACAACACTGTATGGCCCCTCACTAAACCCCAGGGGAAAAATCA
>CAUYPK010127261.1:0-24327 GCA_963574355.1 Loris lydekkerianus
CAGGTTGCCAGCCAGTTCACCCAGCACCATTTGTTAAATAGGGAATCTTTTCCCCACTGAATGTTTTTAATTGGCTTGTCAAAAATTAAATAACAGTAAGTAGCTGGGTTCATCCCTTGGTTCTCTATTCTGTTCCAGACATCTACTTCTCTGTTTTTGTGCCAATACCATGCTGTTTTGATCACTATCAATTTGTAGTATAGTCTGAGGTCTGGTAGCGTGATTCCTCCTGCTTAATTTTTATTTTTGAGTAGTGTGTCAAGCTTATCTTCTGCTAAAACTTCTGTTGGTTTGTATTTCTATTGCTAGTCTGTCTTTTAGATGTTATCAGTCACCTATCCCAGTCATGCCTAGAATGACTCTGATTTTGGAAATAGCTTCCAAGTTTAGATATGCTCATTGTACTCATTTCCAAATATTAATTCCTAGAATGCCTAAACCATCCAGGACTCAGCATTACCCTATAGGTCTTCTTGGATTCTTAGCCATGGTTTTCCAATGTTTGGTTTACCTCACCTCCACCCAAATCCTGGTTACAAGAGTCAAATATATTCATGTTCTGCTACATTTTAATAACTCATAT
Organism: Loris lydekkerianus; assembly: GCA_963574355.1. Classification (NCBI taxonomy): domain Eukaryota; kingdom Metazoa; phylum Chordata; class Mammalia; order Primates; family Lorisidae; genus Loris; species Loris lydekkerianus. Next base: position 584 of record CAUYPK010127261.1, read on the forward strand.
TATATATAGTCATCTTGTGTTTTTAAGCTTTAATAACAAAGTTATTTTTTTTTAAGCCATAAAACTATTCTATACATTTAAACAATTCACCTGGCAGGTACAGATACTATAATCAGAGTATAAACATGATCATGTGGGGATAACTGTAAATGCCATCAATGATGTATAACTTTTTTTATAATTTGGTAACACAGAAAAATGTGCCTCAGTAAAAAAAACAAACAAACAAAAAACCAAAAACATAAAACAATCTTATTCTAAGGAAAATAAAAAGGAAAGAAGAAGGGAAAGAGAAAAGAAGAAAGAAAGGAAAGAATATTGGAAGAAAAGGAAAGAAGAAACCAATAAAGAGAGAGAAGAAAGTGGAAGAAAAGATGATGAAAGAGGGAAGACTGGAATAGAAAGAAAGGTAAGAGAAAGACAAATAAGACAGTGGGGAACATATGGCCAGGGAAGAGAAAGAGGAACATGAAGTGGGGAAGGAGGAGATAAGGAAAGAAGAAAAGAAGAGACAAAAATAAAAGAGAAAAGTAATAATAAAAGAGAAAAAAGAGAATAAAAAAAGAAGAAGATCAGAAAAGAAAAAGATAATATATTAGCAGGGATTATTATTTTGTGTTATGCTTGATAAACATAGTTCAGGAATATATGTGTGTGTATACATCGGTATATGCAATGGAAATATTGTCTATTTTGTATTATTTTCTTTATAGAATAATTAATAAATTGCCAACTCTGATGACATAAAATCATTACTTGCACTAATAGAAAAGTAGTAATGCACATAATTCAAAATAGTATAAATTCATAATATGAATTCATTTTATATTTATATTTAAAGCAATTTAATACTTTCATTAGAATACTGATATAACTTTTATTTAAAAAATAAGGAAACCATACTCTGAAAATATGTCCCCAAAGAGCTGACACTACCCCTCTTTTGTCCTCTTGTTCCATTCTACTCTGCTTGTCACTTCATTTCAGGAAAGGGAAGAATTATAAGCTTTTATGTCTTATTTGGATAACTAGATTAGTTTAAAGGTAATTAAGAATACTGATAGGGTTTCATAGGAAATGAATCAGGGATGAAGAAGAGAAAAAAACGAATAAAGAAAATACAAATAATGGCTGAGCCCAGTGGCTCATGCTTGTAATCCTAGCTTTTTGGGAAGCCAAGGTGGGAAGCCCATTTGAGCTCAGAAGGTCCAGGTTGCAGTGAGCTACCAGGGGCACTTAACAGGGGCAACAGAGTATGACTCTGAAGAAAGAAAGAAAAAAAGAAAGAAAAAAAGAAAGAAAGAAAGAATACAAATAAAGGGAATTAAGGGTATGATTATAGAAAATGGAAATACAGTGCTTGCTTTGGTAGCACATAATATTAAAATTGCAATAATACAGAGAAGATTTGCATGGCCCATGCACAAGAATGATACACAAATTCATGAAGCATTCCATGTTTTTAAAAGCTGGGGTTGCAATCTTGTATGCAGATACAGTGGAATTTAAACCAACAAAAATAATGAAAGACAAAGATGGACATTCATACTGGTCAAGGGAAACATAGAATATGTAGAGATTTCAATAGTTAACATCTATGCACCCTATCTGAATACTCCTCGATATATAAAACAAACCCTAACTGATCTGAACAATATGCTATCTTCCCACACTATAATAGTTGGAGATTTTAACACCTCATTGGCAGTACTGGACAGATCCTCCAAGCAGAAACTAAACATAGGAATAATAGACTTAAATAAGACCCTAGAAGAAATGAACTTAACAGACATTTATAGAATACTTTATCCTAACAAAACTGAATTCATATTCTTCTCATCAGCCCACAGATCATCTTCCAAAATTGATTATATCTTAGGTCACAAGGCTAACCTCAACAAATTCAAAAGACTAGAAATTATCCCCTGTATCTTTTCAGACCATCATGGAATAAAAGTTGAACTCAACAGCAACAGAAATCTTCATACTCAAATAAAATCATGGAAATTAAATAACCTTATGCTGAATGATAGCTGGGTCATAGATGAGATCCAGAAGGAGATCATTAGATTTCTGGAGCAAAATGATAATGAAGACACAAACTATCAAAACCTGTGGGATACTGCAAAGGCAGTCCTTAGAAGCACATTTATAGCATCAGATGCCTTCATCAAGGAAACAGAAAGAGAGCAAGTCAGCAACCTAATGGGCCATCTCACGCAAATGGAATCCAGCAGAAGAAAAGAAATAACCAAAATTAGACCAGAACCAAATGAAATTGATAACAAAAGAATTATTCAGAATATCAGAGAACAAAGAGTTGGTTCTTTGAAAAGATTAATAAAATTGATAAACCCTTGGCTAGACTAAGCTGAAACAGAAAAATATGATCTCTAATAACTACAATCAGAAATGATAAAGGGGAAATAACAATAGATGCCACAGAAATACAAAAGATTATCAACAATTTCTACAAAAAAAAATCCATTCCCAGAAATATGAAAATATAGAGGAGATGGACTGATATTTGGAAGCACAATACCTTCCTAAACTCAGCCAGAAAAACTTAGAAATCTTGAATAGACAAATATCAAGTACTGAAATAGCATGAATTATATAAAATCTCCCCCCCCCAAAAAAAAAGCCCTGGACCTGATTGTTTCTCACCAGAATTCTATTAAACCTTCAAAGAGGAACTAGTTCCTATAATGCATAAACTTTTCCAAAATATAGAGAAAGAAGGAATCCTCCCCAACACATTCTATGAAGCAAATATCATCCTGATCCCCAAACAAGGAAAGGACCCAACAAAAAAAGAAAACTTTAGACCAACATCATTAATGAATATTGATGCAAAAATATTCAACAAGATTTTAACAAACAGAACACAAGAACACATTAAAAAGGTTATACATCACGATCAAGTGGGTTTTATCCCAGAGATATAAGGTTGGTTCAGCATATGCAAATCTATAAATATAATATACCACCTAAATAGAATCAAAAACAAAGACCACATGATTCTTTCAATTGATGCAGAAAAGGCTTTTGAAAATATCCAGCATACTTTCATGATAAAAACACTCAAGAAAATAGGCTCAGAAGGAACATTCACAAGCTGATAGAGGCTATCTACAGCAAATCCACAGCCAGAGTAAAACTGAAAGCATTCTCACTCAAATCTGGAACCAGAAAAGGATGCCCACTGTCTCCACCACTATTTAACATAGTGTTGGAAGTCCTAGCCATCACAATCAGGCAAGAGAACAAGATCAAAGGGATCTAAATGGAAACAGAGGAAGTCAAACTCTCCTTTTTTGTAGATAACATGATCTTGGAAAACCCCAGAGATTCAACTACAAAACTTTTAGAAGTGACCAAGGAAAATAGTAGCACCTCAGTTTACAAAATCAATATCCACAAATCTGTAGCCTTTGTATATGCCAACAATTGTCAAGCTGAGATTAAAATCTAAGACTATTCCTTTTACGATAGCTCCAAAGAATATGAAATACCTGGGAATATATCTAACAAAATATATGAAAGATCTCTATAAAGGGAATTATGAAACTTTGAGAAAGGAAATAGCAGATGCCAACAAATGAAAGAACATACCATGCTCATGGCTGGGAAGAATCAAAATCATTAAAATGTCCATATTACTCAAAGCAATCTATAGATTTAATGCAATCCTCATCAAAGCACCAATGTCATACTTTAAAGATCTCAAAAATATAGTACTTCAATTCGCATGGAACCAGGAAAAACCCAAATAACAAATACAGTTCTTAGAAATAAAAACAATTCTGGAGGCATCACATTTTCAGGTTATATTACAAGGCTATAGTAATCAAAACAGCATAGTACTGGCACAAAAATAGAAACACAGATCTATGGAATAGGATAGAGAATCTACAGATGAACCCAGCCACATATCATCATTTAATCTTTGCTAAGCCTAACAAAAAAATAAGCAATGGGGAAAAGAATCCTTATTTAACAAATGATGTTGGGACAACTGGTCATTCACAGGCAGAAGACTGAAACTGGACCTGCATCTCTCACCATTGACAAAAATCAATTCTTGTTGAATAAAAGATTTAAATTTATGACATGAAACAATAAAAATTCTAGAAGAGAGTGTGGGGAAAATACTTGAAGATATTGGCCTTGGAAAAAACTTCATGAGGAAGTCTCCCCTAGCAATTGTAGCAACACTACAAAGTGTAATTCAAATACATGTGAACTTGGAGGAGTCAAACAGCATTAGAAAAGATGGAGATTTTACATCTTTTACATTTACCTGGATGGTCGAAGTACATTCTTTTAAGTAATGTACCACAGAAAGGAAAAATAAATATCCAATATCCAATAAATAACTGGGATTTGATCAAGCTAAAAAGCTTTTGCACAGCTAAGGGTACCACAAACAAAGCAGACAGACAGCCTTCAGAATGGGAGATGATTGTTGCATGTTATGAATCTGACAAAGGCCTGATAACTAGAATCTACAGAGAACTCAAATTAAACAATAAGAAAAGTACAATAAAAAACAATAAGAAAACCCTCTCTACAAGTGGGCAAGAGATTTGAATAGAAACTTCTCCAAGAATGAAAAACAAATGGCCAACAAACATAAAAAAAGTTCATCGCCTTTAATCATCAGAGAAATGCAAATCAAACCCATTCTAAGATATCACCTAACTCCAGCAAGATTAGCTCATAATCACAAAGTCCCCAAACACCAGATGCTAGCGTGGATGTGGAGAGAAGGAAAGACTTCTACACTGCTGGTGGGATTGCAAACTAATACAGCCCTTTTGGAGAGAAGTATGGAGAATCCTCAAAGATCTACATGTTGACCTTCCATTTAATCCTACAATCCCATTATTAAGTATCTACTCAGAAGAACAAAATCATTTTACAACAAATACATTTGCATTAGAATGTTTATTTTGGCTCAATTCATAATTGCCAAGTCATGGAAGCAACCTAAGTGCCCATCAACCCATGAATGGATCAACAAACTGTGGCATATGTATACTATAGAATATTATTCAGCCATTAGAAAAGATGGAGGCTTTATATCTTTTACATTTACCTGGATGGAGGTGAAGTACATTCTTCTTAGTAAAGTATCACAAGAATAGAAAAATAAATATTCAATGTACTCCATACTAATATGAAGTCTCTATATAAACAATTACATGTTCCTAAGAACAATAAAACACTATTATAGTACAGTTTGAGAGTAGAGGGAAGCAGCAGGACATATGGCAGAAGGAGGGAGGGCATGAGGTGGGATCTCACCTATGTACACATTGTGAGGGTGTATAACATGCCCCCTGGGTGAAGGGCTCTTCTACAAATGGAAGTTTGCCCTGGAAGTGAGAAAAATGTAACCTAAATATTGTACCCTCATATTAATTTGAATAAATTTAAAAATTAAATCAAAAAAGAGAATGGAAATACAACATATCACAAACAATTACAGTAAAGTGGGAGATTTTTTTTTAACACACAGAATGCAGGGTTATCTTCTTGCAAGTTTGATCAACAGTCAGGGTTATGAAAGGCAGTATCTAAGATGAACCCCAAAGAACTCTGCTTCCTAGTATTCTTGTCCTTGTGTAGTAGTTTGTCCTTGAGTGTGGAATGGACTTATTCATATCTAACAAACATAACATGGCAGAAGTGATGGGATGTCACTTCTGGCATTAAGTTATAAAAGCCTGTGTCTTCTACTTTGAGAGCTCTTTCTGGTTTTCTCTAGGATCAATAACCCTGAGGGAAGCGAGGTGCCATGCTTGAGAGGCAGCTCTGTGGAGAGGCCAACGTCAGAAGGGGCTAAAACATGACAACGGGGAGTAAAGGAACCATCCTGCCCTCCTATCCCCACCTTCCAGCTTAGCTTTCATATGAGACCACAGCCCTGGCTGACATCTTGACTTTAATATCATGAGATAACTTGAATCAAAGGCTCACAAAAGGTATACATGGCGTACTGATTCACAGATACTGTGAAATAACAAGCATATATTGGTTTGACCTGTTAGATTTTAGAGAATTTTATTGTATAGCAATAGATATACAGAGTCAAGCCTATGCGATAATAGTCCAGAGTTCTGGTAGTCTGTGTAGGCCAAATCTATCCCAATTCCTAGTTGATACTCCTTGGTGGTAAGTATCTTCTGTAGCTTAAATATTGATGGAGATGATGGAATTGTTGCTCTCTGAGACTTTCAGAATGGGGACCGTTATCATCCACCCACCCTACTTCACCTTTTTCCCCCAGGAAATCATTTGCCAATTCTGTTCAATTAAAATGCAGTTAAGCATATGTCAAAATTTCCTGTCTCTGCTATGAGTCTTGCTTTATTTGGGGGCTATCTCTAATTCCCAAACTTACACTTTTTAAATTATTCAAATCCAAGTTATGTTTAAAATGTTATATAAAGATATACATTACTAGATGAGAAGTTAAATTAAATAAATGTAATAATGCATGTTTGTTCAGTAAAAACAAGTTATGTCAAGTAGTGTATAACAATATTTTTATATAAAAAGTCAGATTCTAGGCAATAATCCATGTTTTAACTTCATTTTCAACATAACAAAATTCAATACCAAAGAAGTATTTGTTCACTCCCCATAATATACAGTATATTTAAAGTAATTTCTATTTATTATTCAAAATTAGATTTTTTTAAAAATAATTTTCCTCTGGTTAAAAGTAAATCAAAACCATATATATATATATATTTTATTTATTTATTTATTTTTTTAATTTTTGGCCGGGGCAGGGTTTGAACCCACCACCTACGGCATATGGGGCCAGTGCCCTACTCCTTTGAGCCACAGGCGCTGCCCAAAACCATAATTTTTTTTAAGCAAGAAACTGTCAACACAGTAAGAAGGAAATCCATAAAATAGGAAAAAATATAGGCAGACCCAAGTCATGGATGAGATAAGTTTTGTAGATTTGTTCTTAAGATGAATTTGTGTATAATTTGAAACAGGTACTTTACCTATTACTGGTAATAGCCTCTGTTTATAAGTGCAAGTCGTAAATCAGTTGGATGTTTGTAATTCAGGGATTTACAGGAACAGCCTCCATATGAGTTGTTTGTGAGTCAGATGTTTGTAACTCAGAGAACACCTGTATTTGCAAATCATATGTCTGATAAAGTATTAATATCCACAACATATAGAGAACTCTGAGAAGTCAATAAGAAAAAAACCCCCAAAACTGGGCAAAAGACTTGAATAGATATTCTCCAAAGAAGATATACAAATGACCACTAAGCACATTAAAAGAAGCTCAACATCACGGCCACTATGGAAAACAGTATGGTAGTTCCTCAAAAAATTAAAAATAGAAGTGGAATCTAGCAATTCCACTTTTGCATATATTCTCAAAAGATATGAAAGCACAGTCTTGGAGAGATCTTGTAGACCCTTGTTCATAGTAGCATTATTCACAACAGTAAAATGTAGAGCTGGGCGTGGTGGCTCATGCCCATAGTCCTAGCACTCTTCAAGACCAGCCCCAACAAGAGCAAGATCCCATCTCTTAAAACAACAACAACAACAACAAAACAGGCATTGTGGTGGGTGCCTGTTGTCCCAGCTACTAGGGAGGCTGAGGGAAGAGGATCACTTGAGACCAAGAGTTTGAGTTTGCTGTGAGCTATAACACCCCAGCACGCTACCCAGAGTGACTGAGTGAGACCCTGTCTTAAAAAAAAAGAAAAAAGAAAGAAAGAAAAAAAAAAGAAAAGAAAAGAAAAGAAAAGAAAAAGAAAAAAGTTTAAAAAATATAACAATAGTAAAACATAGAAGCAATCCAAGTGTCCATCAGTGGCTAAATGGATAAGCATAATGTGTGATGCACATGCAATGGAGTATTATTCAGCCTTAAAAAAGAAGGAAATTCTGAAAATAGACACCTGCTAACCTTGAATTTAACACAGAAGAACCCTACGAGCATTATGCTAAGTGAAATTAGCCATATCAGGGTGGGTGAAGGGGAACTGGAGAGCTATTTGGTGGGTATAGAGTTTCCATTTTGTAGCTGAAAAGAGTTCTATAGACAGTGGTGTAGACTGCACAAACATATAAATGTACTTAATACCACTGAACTGTACACTTAAAAATGGTCAAGATGTTAACTTTTATGTTACATGTATTTTAAATAATATAAACAGCAAAAATAAAATTAGTGACAGAATTCTTATACAGATAATTAGTACCTGACATTGCTTCCTATTAATAGGTGGCAAAATTTCAGACCGAGGAAAAGAACGGGCGCTTGTACAAGCTAGCCAGCTGGTAAGGTCTGTGGAGCAGGCCTGCTTAACTTTAGGTCTTTGGTGTGTTAAAGGCTTTGCCTTCTGTAAACGCAACTCCCACGGATCAGGCTCTTTTCTGAATGGTGAATTGTATATACCTGGAATCTAAAGAAGAAGAAAGAAATTTTAATTTTTTACTTTAATTTTATGTGAAATAAAGGAAGATAAAATTGTACCAGGAAACTTTTCATATATTTCTTAAACTAAAACTGTGGTTCTTAACCAGAGGCTGACTTCAGATTCACCTAAGGAGATTTTATAAAATGCTCTCCATTCTAGATAAACAACTTTAAAAACTTCCAGGATTGAATACTAAACATTTTAAAACCACTGAGCTATAGTTTGTATCTGCCACATATGGCATTTTTATGTAATTTTATCTAAGAAAAAAAATAACAGAAGAACCTTACATCGTCCATTCTTGTATTCTTGTTTACTTTCTGAAAATCTAATGCTGTTTGTATATACAAACAGTATAGAACCAAATTTTGATAGAACCATATTTTGATGGTACTTGATACCAATCTTTGATATGGTTCTGTTGTGCCCTATATCCAAATATATACACACATAGGTATATGTGTATATGTAAATACCATGCACACAAATGCATATTAATAAGGAAAAGTTACATTTTAAAGGACAGTATGACTTGTTTGCTTGCTTTGTAGACGCTCTGAACTATACAAAAAAGACATCCATTAATTCTGTCTGTTCTCTCTAAACATGTGCTTTTCTTTAATGTCATCAACATTTCTACAAACATTTCTGTTTGCTCCCTTTACCTCATGGAATCAACACTCGCAAAGTATTAAGATTAACTAGAACAGCAAAAACTTTGAAAAATCATCCAGGAAAATTTTGTATTTCCAGCTTACCTCATCAATAATTGATAACCTCTATAAAATACCTACCCAAGCTGGATTTAATTTCCTAACTCAAATGCTCCCTTAACAACCTGGGGACATTCATTACAGCACCCACCATGTTGTTTCACAATGATTTTTACGTGCATGAGTTTTCCACAAGCAAACTGTTGGAGTGCAGACACTCCACATCAGGTATTTTTGCAATGCCAGGGCCTAGCACAGTGCTTGGCATACAGAAGACACTCTATAAAAGACATTTAAATGATCATGTAGAATAACAAACAATTCACAGTTCAGGAAGGCCATGCAAACCTCTATGATACTCTTGCTTTCCAAAGACATCTTGGCAAAATTTTATTTATTTTAAAATTTTATTAATGGCTTTCAAAGAATGTTTAGATTATATACTTTTTTTTTTCTTTGTGAGCAAGCCAGCTTCAATTTGTTTTCAAATACATTGTGATCTCAAACTAAATTATCATAGACTCACTTGAGTCGCCTCTAACTCAAGTTTTCCTATTTTATAATTGGGAACTAAATTTTATTGGATATTAAAAAGCTAATGTAAATAAATTTAAATATATAAAAAAATTTTCAGCTGGCTCTTCTTTCAGTTTATTTTTATCTGTTACAATTGATATACGAAAAAACATTGTGCTGAAAGATCTTAAAGCCGTTTTTAATGTTATAATGTCATTTTAACTATTCTCTCACTGTAACTAAATACATGCCAAGGTGACTACAGAGAAAATAACTTTCAGTGTGCAGTAATTTTTAAGTGGATGGTAATTTTTAAGATAATTTTTAAGGTAATTTTCTAAGATAAGAATGTATCAATTGTGATGGAAAAACAATAAATGTTGCATTAAAAAAGACTATTCTGGCATAAACTATAACTAAATCTACACAGTCTGTGAAAAATCTATGAGAATACCATTTCATTACTGATGATCTAATTAACTGAAGTCTGTCGGTTTATTATGAAAATGTCTACAATGTTACAGATTAAAATGATAAAATTGCATACCATTTAACCAGACTATAAATTATCATTTAAAAATATCTATCTACCCTAATAATTGCTACCAGCTATTAACTTTACCCTATTAGGAATCTTCTTTGATCTTGTCTGTATTTGCATGCGTGTGTATACATAGGCTAGATGGGAAATGCAAATAGATCAGTAGACATGATAGCTTTCTTAAATTATATTTTGCAACCTATATGGAGACCTCCTCATGTGTATTCTCTTTGCAATTTAAATCACATATAGATATAAAATATATTTTAATTGAATTTCAAATGTATCATTTAAAGTCTTCAAGGTGTCAGTACTTTAGAAATTAATTTAATACATTTGCTAACTTATGTCAATAAAAACAGTTCAGGACGCTTTCAGTCCCTAAAGCAAGAAAATACCCTATTTATTTACTTTGATAAAGTATCCACTTACTTATTATTTCTTTAAGTAAATAAAACAACCCTAACACACTATTGTCTCAATTGCCATATTTCATCATTTTGTAAGCCACTTAATGAATAATGTTTTGTTGTTGATTTTTTAAAATAGTACTATGGGTCACAAAAGACAGAGTTAACCTTAAGGGACTATGACATATTTTCAGTTTTCACATTTTTCACAACTTGGAAGGGCTACTGCCAAGCTAGCTTTTGGGACTTTATTTTCAGCAATAATTTTCTAGAGTGACCAACACTATGGGGAAATCTGTGCTAACTGTTTAGAAAAAAAAAAAAAAAGAAAAAGCCTACAACCGAGTTATTTGCAGTACTGTCATGCTAACATTCAACTCAATAAGACCCAAGGAACCTCAGGAGAGGACTCTGCTAATAGCTTCTTACTGACCTCCTTGCATCAGGCCCTCGCTGCCTGGTAGCCCAGTGGTGAATACTGCAAATGAGGTGTGAAAGCACTGAGTTTTTTTTAGAGGCTATGACTCTGACTCCTCAAAAGGAAAAAAAAAAAAAAAAAAAAAGCCAATGAGTTATATAATAGATATATATTTTTCTTGAATTCCCCCTCCAGATCCTCCATCATGGGAACTTAAGCATGACCTGGAATATTAATTATGTCAGGTTGAACAACGAGCCATTTGTTACCCAGTCACCCTTAGCATTACATTCATATTTTGAACCATTCCATATTTCTAACAATCTATCAGATGGCTCTTTTCTTCTCAGTTTTTGTTCTTACACTCAAGTATTATATGGAAAAGTGTTTTAAGAGTATGATTGATTTGCAAATGAAGGAATATACACATTATATTTGGAGTATCTACTGTTTCATTCCATGAAAAATGTTTTTTATGGCCATTTTCACTCATACACTGACCTTTATTTTGTAATTGCCTGGGGGAAGCTATAGTCTAATTTCTTTTCTCCCTTTTTTGTTATTGAGGTTTACTTTTAAAACAAGTTTCTGTAAAATAGGAAGAATAAGAAACAGGATTGAATGCACCTATAATTCCCTAATCACAATTACTAATGTATCATCATGATTTCAAAGTAACTGTTTATTACAGAAATGAAGAACAATTACATATACAGGGTGGGAGACTTTGGGTTTTACTTTTACAAATGACAATTACACAGTCACAGTATTGGCTAATTGGCACAAAAGGTATGAAATTTAAAACTACTTTCTCGCCTCTTGATTAAAAATTTGTGAATACACAAGAGACAGTCCTTAAAGGAGATTTGTCTAAAATATGTTTGGGTTCTAAGTTCTGATCAAATACGTATTTAAAAAATTAGACAATAAACAAGTAGCCAAAAGTAGTAAAAATCTCCAATAAATAGAAAAGTAAAAGTGGGCCAAAGAGCTGTGAATGAAATATTTGCTAGGGTAAGGACTGCTGAATCAACACTGACCAATGCACTTCATCATAATTATCAGGACACGCTACTGCCAGAGGATTTATAAAAATTCCACTCAGCAAATAATTGCCCTGCTGTTAGGAGATAGTCAGTGTTAACACACTGTCACAGTCTAGTGTTTAGTAAGATATTCTACATTCAATTACTCTTGCTAGGGACTAAAAGAAAACATGGTCATTACTCAGATACAGCAGTTATGCCTCTACATGCACTTCAGACAGAGGACCAAGAATTTCTTGGCAACATTAGAGACTCACGAAGACTATTTCAGTTAGAACTTATCTATACAAATCAATATATTTTCAACTCTTACTGGCTACACACGCTTTTTATCCTCTTTTACTTCAGTGAGAAATAGAATTTTTACATGTTTTGCATCAAATTACACAAGTGGGGCCACGTTCAATGTAGACCTCCCAAAATTGAAAAAGTAACTTGTGGGAGCCATTTGGAGCTCCTTCAGGATCTCATACTCTAAAGAGCACCCTCAAGGGGATTGTTGCAGCCAACCCCACCAGGTTGTTTACACGCTTATTCTAAGACCCTTCTTTCTAAATTCCTCAGGGGCACAGAAAAAGGGGATATTTAAAAAATAACAACTACGCTTAGCTTGAGTATGTTTGGAGAAGACTTTTAGAACTCCTCAGAGGTATATAGTGCAGCAGGTAAGTAGTACTATTGGACAATTGACATTTAAAAGGTTCTTCTAACTATTGTGCTATACCTCCTTTATTCTAAAACACACTTATTTTTCTTCATGTATTTCATATGCCTAAGAAAAATTATAGATACAATTTGATTTTTTTCTCACATGATAAACAAGAAATATTTCAAGTGAAATATGACCTTTGAGGTTGCTGGCTTTACTCAGTTAATAAAAATGTACATTTTTAGAGATCATTTTGATATGTTCATCAATATTATCATATGTTAAAGCATTCTAATGAAATGTTGATTAAAATGAAGAAGTTTAAATAGGATACTGAGAAAGGGCCTACACTCCAGATGTAAGGTGGGCTAGAGATGAATATAAAGTGATTGCTCCTATTAAATTGTTCTCATTGGCAGAGGAGGATGGTATTAGAAGAATGGTTTTGTGACTAACTGTAACATTAGTCTTCAGTAAGTGTCTTCTAATAACTGTTGTAGAGAAAGTATACATACACCATATGATATGGTGAAGGGATATATCCTTTAGAAAGCTCTGTGAAAAATAAAACAACTGAATTTGTTCTAAAGATGGGCAGAACTTTGCAATAAAAAAGGAAAAAAAAAAAAAGATATCCCAGGTGAACAGAATGACAAAGACATAGTTATGGCAAAATATAGCACCTTTATTGAGGGAACACCAAAGTGGCCAGTTTAAGCATGAGGCTATTGTCAGAGATAAGCGTGGAAAAATTGAGGTCAATAGTAATAAGCTAAAAGTATGCACTTAATTCTGCATTAAAATGAGATTCTTTTGATTTTCTCATCTCCTTTGAAAGGTAAACATAGGAGAAAGTCTGAAGTGGTAATATTAGTACATGAAACTTGCAGAAGCAGCCTCTATGGCAACACAACAAAAGATACAGTTTGAAGAGACAAATCAAGCATCAGATCCAGAAATGATGGGAATGTTGGAATTATCAGACTAGGAATTTAACATAACAGATTAATATGCTAAAAGCTCCAATGATTAAGGAAGACATCATGTAGGAACAGACAGCCTGTGTAAGTAGAGAGATGGAAATAACAGAAAGGAAGAATGTCTTTGACGGGTTCAGTAGTAGATTAAAAAAGGTTGAGAAAAGAAAATCTGAACTTGAGGATTTGTCAATAGACTCCTCAAATGGAAAAGTACACAGAAGAAATTCTCATAAAACTGAAACAGCATATCTAAGAACTGTGGGACAAATACAAAAGGTATAATACATATGTAATGAAAATAACAGGCCAGGCACAGGGGCTCATACCTGTAATCCCAGCACTTTGGGAGGCCAAAACATGAGGACTGTTTGAGCACAGGAGTTCAAGACTAGCGTAGACAATATAATGAGACCCCTGTCTCTATAAAAAAAAAAAAAAAAAAAAGTTAGGCTGGCATGATGGTACATGTCTGTAGTCCCAATTACTTGAGAGGCTCACTTAAGCCTAGGAGTTTGAGGCTGTAGTGAGCTGTGATCATACACATACCACTGCACTCTAGCCCAGGTGACAGAGTAAGACTCTGTCTCAAAAATCATAACAAAACAAACAAACAAAAAATTTCAGAATAAGAAAAGTAAGAGAAAGGAACAAGAAATATTTAAAACAATAAGAACTATGAATTTCCCTAAATTGATATTAGATGCCAAACCACATTCCAGAAAACCCAAAGAAAATCAAGCAGATAAATTATAATAAAAAGAAAGAAAGAAAGAAAGAAAGAAAGAAAGAAAGAAAGAAAGAAAGAAAGAAAGAAAACCACACTAGGCATATCATATTCAAATTCCAGAAAATTGAAAATGTGAAAATTCTTGAAAAAATATACAGGGAAAAAAAAACAAAACAAACAAAAAAAACAAAAACAAAACCTTACCCATAGAAGGCAAAGATAAGAATTACAATCAACTTTTCAGAAAACATGCAAGCAAGAAGAGAATGTAGTGGACAATTTAGTGTTGAATCTTCCTAGAATTCTTTATCCTATGAAATTATCCTTTATGTGTGTGTATATATATATTAAATTATATATATAAAGGGTAATATATATATAAAATATATGAAATGAAGGCTTTTTCATATAAATAAAAATGAAAGAAATCTGTTGTCAGTAGACCTGCCTTGCAAGAAACGTTGAAAGAAGTTTCAAAGAAAAAGAAAATGATATAGGCCCAAAACTCAGATCTACATAATAAAAGGAAGAGCATCAGAAAAGAGATAAATCAAGGTAAAATAAAAATTTTCATTTTTCTTATTCTTAATTGATCTAACAGATAATAGTTTCTTTAAAACAATTGAGGTATTCCTATACATGCTCTGTATAATATTAAATGAATGCCAGTCATAATACTAAAGACAGGAGGGGGAAATGCAGATTATTTTGTTATTATAAGGGACTTACACTACCCATGAAGTGGTATACTGTTACTTGAAAGTAGAGTTGTAAATGCATGTTGTAAGCTCTGGGGCAACCACTAAAATAAAAAAAGTATAAACTTATATATTAAGAAATGAAAAATAAAATAAAATTATACAAAAGTGCAATTATTGTAATAAAATCACAAAAGACAGTAAACTAGAGGAAGATAAACACAGCAACAAACACCAAACCAGTAACAAACACAATACATGCTAATCCAACTATTTCAATAATCACTTTAAACATCAATGGTCTAAATACATCAATTAAAAGAAAGAGATTGTCAGAGTGAACCAAAAAAGAAGACCCAACCATATGTTGTCAATAATAAACCAACTTTAAATATGAAGACATATAAACTAGAAGTAAAGGTTTGGAGAAAGATATACCAGGCTAACACCAATCAAAAGAAAGTGGGAGTAGCTTTATTAATTTCAGACATTGAAGACTTCAAAGCTAGGAAAGTTTTCAGGGATAAAGAGGGAAAATAAATAAGGATAAAAAAATCTATTTCCCAAGAAGATATAACAATCCTTAATTTGTATGTGCCTAACAACAAAGCATCAAAATATGTCAGGCAATACTGGATGGAACTGCAATGAGAAACAGCTGGAGATGTCAACTCCTCTCTGTCAGCAATGGACAGATGCAGCAGGCAGAAAATTAAGAAGCACACCATTGAGTTTAACAGCAACATCAGTCAACTGGATATAATTGACATCTATAGACTACTTCACCTAACAACAGCAAAATGCACATTCTCCTCACATTCATTCAGAACACTCATCTAAACAGACCACATCCTGGGCCACAAAACACACCTTAACAAATTTAAAAGAAGAGAAGTCACATAAAGTATGCTCTCAGGTGATAATGGAATATAAACTAGAAATCAATAACAGAAAGATAGCTAGAAACCCACCAAATACCTGAGGATTAAACAACACACCTCTAAATATCACATGGGTTAAAAAGGAATTTCAAGAGAAATTTTGAAATATTTTTGAACTAAATGAAAGTGAATATATAAGTTATCAAAATTTGTGTGATGCAACAGAAGCAGTACCTAAAGGGAAATTTCTAGCATTTGGTAGTAAAAAAGACGAAAGATCTAAAATCAATACTTTAAGCTTCCATATTAGAAAACTAAAAAAAGAAGATCAAATTAATTCCAAAGTAAGCAAAAGAAACAAAGTAATAAAAATTAGAGCACAAAAAAATTGATTTCCTGTTTCCTGTTTTCAGAAAATCAATAGAGAAAACGAATAAATCAAAAGCTAGTTCTTTGAAAAAAGGGTTAAAATTAACAGGAGTCTATCTAGGCTAACTAAGAGAAAAACAGAGAAAACACCAATTACTAAAATCAGAAATGAAAGAGAGAATATCACTGCTAATCCCATGGACATTAAAAGGATCATAATGGAAGATCATAAACAACTCTATGCCCACAAATTTGATAATTTAGATGAAACGAACTAATTCCTTAAAGGACACAATCTGCCAAAACTCACACAAAAAACAAATAAAAATTTAAATAGGCCTATATCTACAAAAGAAATCGAATCCATAATTAGAAACCAAGAAACAAAAAGTACCAAGCCCAGCTGGATTCAGTGGTGAATTCTACCAAATATATAAGGAAAAAATTATACCAATTCTCTGCAATTCTTCTAGAAGACACAGCCCAGAAACTGGAATTGTTATCCCACTAAGATCAAGGACAAGGCAAGGATGTTCCCTCTCACCATTTCTTTTCAATGTCATATTGGAAATTAAATTAATACTGAAATTTAAATGAATTATAAAACTGGTAAAATACCTGAAGGAATACCTCCTCAAAGAATATATACAAATGGCAAATAAGTATATGGAAAAGTGGTCATTATCATATGTTATTAAGGTACCATTTATATACCAATTTAAAAAGAAATTAAATTAAATTAATTAGAAAGAAAATGTTAAAAAGAAATTTCAAGAGAAATTTTAAAATAATTTTGAACTAAATGAAAATGAAAATACAAGTTATCAAAACTTGTGTGATGCACCAGAAGACCAGTACCTAAGGGGAAATTTCTAGCATTTGGTATTAGAAAAGAAGAGCACAAAACAATGGACAAGGATGGTGCCCATGGATATGAACAGAAGGCTGTGGATTCAATATGGATTTTGGAGGCAGAATGAGTAGAATTTGTTGGCTGGCTGTATATAATGGATGGGGAACGATTAGGCAACAGCAAGGATGAGTCTCAGGTTTTTGGCTTAGGAGTCTGAGGAGCTTATGGTGCCATTTACTTTAAAAAAAAAAAAAATTTGGCTTCACATCTTAGAGTCGTTTTAAGTCTATAGGAAAAGCTATAGGAAGGCTATACGCTGACATCACCAAAACACTGTCACCACCAAATACTGGCAATGAACGTGGAACAACAGGAAATCTCATTTGTTGCTGGTGAGAGTGTAAAATGGTATAGCCCCTTTGGAATGCAATTTGGCAGTTTCTTATAAAACTAAACAAAACCTTATCATACAATTGAATAACATGTTCTTTGGTATTTACCCAATTGAGATGAAAACTCCTGTCTGCAAAAAACCTGCACACAAATGTTTATAGCAGCTGTTTTCATAATTACCAAAATTTGGTAGCAGCCAAGATATTCTTTGTAGGTGAACAGATACATAAACTGTGATACTTCCAACAAGGGAGTCTCATATAGCACTAAAAAGGAATGACCTATCACACCATGAAAAGACATGGAGAACCCTTAAATACATGTTAGTAAGCAAAAGAGCCAATTTTAAAAGGCTGTTTGATTCCAGTGATACAATAATCTGGAAAAGACAAAACTTTGGAGACAGTACCAGGATCAGTGGTTTCCAGGGCTTAGGGGAAAGGAATGATGAACAGGCAGAGCATAGAGGACTTTGAGGGAAGTGAGAGAACTCTGTGTGATTCTATAATGGTGGATATATGTCATTATCCATTTGTCAACACCCACAGAATGGAGAACACCACAAGTGAACCCCAAGACAAACTATTGACTTCTGGTGCTAATGATGGGTCAATATGGGTTCACTGATGGCAACAAACGTACCTCTGTGGGTCTGAATGTCTATGGTGGGAGAGGCTGTGTCTGTGCAGGCACAGGCAGCATATCAGAAGTCTCTGAGCCTTCCTATAGCTTTTCCTACAGATTTACAATGACTCTAAAATGTGAAGCCAATTTTTTTTTTTTTTTTTTTTTAAGAAAACGGCACCATAAGCTCCTCAGACTCCTAAGCCAAAAACCTGAGACTCATCCTTGCTGTTACCTGATCTTTCCCCATCCCTTATATACAGCCAACCAACAAATTCACTCATTCTGCCTCCAAAATCCATATTGAATCCATGGCATTCTATTCATATCCATGGGTGCCATCCTGTCCAAGCAACCGTAACCTCCTTACCAGCGTGCGTCACACTTCCATCTACCATGTTGGACTCCTCTTACTTCCCTTCTACAGGGAAGTCAGAGGTAAAATTAAAAATAAAACAATTGTTTTAGTCCTAACTAAAAACCTACCATTGGATTTTCAAAGCACCTAAGAAACCTAATACATTCTGAACAAGGCCCAGCATTTTTCTGTTCCACTCTCACTTTAGCCATTCTCTCCATCCCTCACTGCACAGCAGCCCTGTTGTCTTTCTCTCGTTTTTCATTTCTTCAATACTTGCTGGTCATATCTCTAACTCAAACTCATCTAAATTTATTATTTCATTTGCTTATTTGCCTGGGAAACTCATAGTCATCCCTTAAGAATTCACATTAAATCTCACTCCTTTAAAAGAACTTTTCATGACCCCCACCCATTCTAAATTAGACTGCCCTCTTATATTCTTTTTCTTGTAGTACTCCTTTCATTTTCTTCATGGCAGTTACAATATAACAGACATATATGAGCAGGAAAACATAATTTTTTAAAATGTGTAGCTCCCCAGATACAGTTTAATTTCCAACAGGGCAAAAACTATGTCCATTATTGTGCCCTCTCTATGACTTAAGTTGGGGGTTCTCAACCCCAGCTGCACTTTGGAGCCATTTGAGGCTCCAAAAAACTGATGTCCAAGCTCCTCCCTGGACTAGCTCAGTCTGAAACTTTGAAGCATGTGTCTGGTATTTGTCCAGTTTTGTTTTGTTTTGTTTTGTTTTTTTAAAGCTGATGTTCAGCCAGAGTTGAGAACCCTGACTATTGTCTATCTCAGTGCCTGGCTTAGAATGAACAATCCACGATGATCTGAATAACTGATAGAAGGCTAGAGGTCTGTAGTTGAGGTGAACATTTATTCAGAAGAAAAAAATTAATTGGAAATAAAAAGCATGAGATGAATGAGGAACATCCCATAAAACCACAATTGAAAGGCATTGATGCTGGATTACTTAAGAAGAATATGAGAGAATGTGGGGTCATGGAAAGTCTTGGGTTTAAAACTGAGGCAGAGAAAAAGAAAGAAGAGCAGTTCTGCAGGAACATTAATCTTTGTTTTGGTGTCATCAGGATTGAGCTTCCCAGAGAACATTTGGATTGAGATGATTGGTATAAGGGTAGGTCTGGAACTTAGAAAAGAGGTCATAGCTACCAATTGGAATGTCTTCTGAATATAAATAGCTGAAGGTGTAAAAATAGATGGGTTATTGAAGGAAAGAGCATAGAATACAAGAAGGGCCAAGGGAAACGTCTTAGGAGTGCAGACCTTCAAGGAGTAGTGGGAAAAGAGAAGCCCATGATGAGCACTCAGAAAAGCAAACAGCAAAGGAGAAGAAGCAGGACACGGGGTGGGGGTGGCAGTGGTGGTTTCATGCAGGAGGTCAGTGGTGTCAGATGCCACATGGAGCTGGAACAGCCTGAGGATGGCAAATGTGCACCTGGAATGGTAATGAGAAGGTGACGGGTGACCTCTGCAAAAGCAGGTTCTGTTCTGTGGCAGAAGTCATTCTGAATTCACTGAATATGAGACGTCCAATGAAGGAAGAAGGGGAGAATGGATTTCTCTTTAACCACAGTGTGTTTAAAAGACTTCATGAGAAAGATTCCATTTAAAGGACTTTCTGGGAAATCTTCCTCACTACCCAATGCTCTCTTTACCTGTAAATGTCAGCTCACTATTTTATTGATCATTGTAAGAATTGCAATGAAGTTGCTTGTTTCTTTGCATAGGCAGTTTCCCTGGGACTGCTCGTTCCCCTAAACCAACTATTTTCAACCTTTTTTACCTCATGGCGCACTTGAACCTATAGCTTAAATTTTGTTGATCAGGCGGAGACAAAATGACCCACTGAAGCCAGCTTTCCACAGAGGCTCCCATCCAGAAGGAGAGTTAAAGGACAGAAATTTAGCAAGTAACCTGGTAGATTAGAGCTGCACCAAGAGAGAAGGTTGAAGAACTCACATCAACCCCGCTGAGGCGAGCTGCGACCCTAAGGATACAAACAAAGGGTACAAAATCCATCACCAAGTGGGTGAGAGTCCCCTCCCACATGAGAATGGCTCAGAGTGCCCCACAAACAAACGAGCAGAGTTCAAAGGTCGTCCCACTACACTCCACAGGAGAGACCCTCTAAAAACTGGACCTACCTCCCCTACTAGGGTGCCACGGCGTTCTCCTGCCAGGCATAAAACTGTATAAAACTATATATTCAGCAGTCGCTGATAACCTGGCATCCCTGTCCTCTTCTTGTAGGGTTCCCCCAAAGAAGGAGGGCAGGCAGCGTGCATCCCCACCACACCTCCTTGCGTTTCTCTTTCCAAAATAGGACCTCCCCATCCCCCGCCACCCAGACCCTGCGTGGGCTAGGCGCTCCATCCCTACACTCTCGTCTCACTGCGACGCCCAGACTCTGGACTCCGGGTCCCTGGCGCATGGTCTGTCACCCTGATGCTGGAGCTGTGACCGCCCTGCCCGCTGTTCTTCCACTGCCACCACACCCAGCACCATAGGCAGTGAGCATAGCTCCGAGGCCAAGAGCCAACCCAACAATCTGAACTCAGTGACTCCTTCTCCAGCCAAGCATAGAGCCAAGATGGATAATATTGTGGTTATAGCTCAGGGGTCCCAAGCCTCTCGCAATGTCAGCAACAATCCCGATGTTATCAAGCTGCAAGAAATTCCAACCTTCCAGCCCCTTCTGAAAGAGGCTCCCATGCAGAGGGAGAGTTAAAGGACAGAAACTTAGCAAGTAACCTGGTGAATTAGAGCTGCACCAAGAGAGAAGGTTGAAGAATGCACATCAACCCCACTGAGGTGAGCTGTGACCCCAACAATACAACAAAAGGTACAGAATCCATCACCAAGTGGACGGGAGTCCCCTCTCCCATGAGAACAGGCTTGGAGTGCCCCACAAACAAATGAGCAGAGTTCAAAGGTCCTCCCACTACACTCCATGGGAGAGACCTTCTGAAAATTGGACTTACCTCCCCTACTAGGGTGCCATGGCATTCTTCTGCCAGGCATAAAACTGTATAAAACTATATATATTCTCTACCTGCAACTCTGAGCTTCTAGCACTCCCCTCCACTCTCACTCTAAGGTCTGAACACCTGTCTCCCAGGAGTCCAGATTCTTGAGTGATTTCTTGAGGGGTGTGAACAGGGCCTAGACTGCAGCTGGTCAGTGCTGACTCTATGACATGGGAGTGAGGAGAGGACAGTCGGGTGATAGGGAACCACACCAGAGCAGTGGTGCCCCGAGGCGCAGAGCAGCAGCCGTATTTTGGCAACAATAGCCCTCACTCCCGGATATTCTGAAGCCACACCCGCTGTCTCCCTGGGCAATCAGAGGAGGCCGGGCATCTACTCTGGTGGCAATCACCACGGAACAGATCTGGGATGGAAACGCAGGCCCCATGAGTAAAGGTTTTGCCTGAGGTGGTACCGGCCTGGGTGGAGCGCGGGGACTAGAAACACACGCAGAGCCGGGAAATTCCCAGGGCAGGGCTGACCCACAGGACCACTTTACTGAGCCTAAGATGCACCCAACCCTCAGGGGATCATCAGTCTATAGACAGAAAGACAGGAGGCTAGAACTGACAGGTAACTAAATACAAACCTGCAGGAGCAAAGACAGGGCCTGAGGGGCAGACTCAGGGAACTCAAAACAGCTTCTCTTTTGCAGGGGAATTTAGCAGAGACAAAAACGAATTCCCACAAAGTTGTTCTGTTCTGTTAGTAACATTAATCAGAGGCGGGGCTGGAACTGAGTGAACACTCCCTGGCCTCCATCAAGCACCCGAGGTTCTCAGACCTCACCTCCCCCTGCTAGATAGAGGCAGAGTGCAGTGGCCTGCCTGAGCAGAAATAGATCTCCTTGTGATTCAGGCAGGTGCAAACCCCTGGAGTATCTATTCACTACAGGCAACTGGGTCAAAGCCCTGCGGGGCTATCAGTGACTGGGGGTGACAGAGGTGCAAGGTAGGGAAGGAGGCATCAACCTTCCCAGATTGATCTATTTGCTGGGTGTGTCCTCCCGACTCCATGGAGCACTGGAGCAAGCCATATCTGAGTAGTCACCAGACCCCTGCGATCCAGTTCCCAGGGACCTTTTAAATTCTCCCACTTGAGACAGGTGCTGACTTAGACAATTGATTGGGACCTTTTGACTGAGCCAATGGCCTGAAGACTATTCAGGTGGGTGCCCTGGGTGTGTGCTTATAGGAAGGTTTGATTTTTCATTTCCAATTGTTGCCTGTGGGGGGCGGGGTGACTTAATTGCTGGTATTTCTCCACAGCTGAGACTTCAACCCAAAGTAACTGTTTGACTAGGGTCGAACAGAGACCAGCTGAAAACAAGACAGAACCACTTAGCCCCACCACACCAAACAGGTCCCTAGTTTCTCAGGCCATAGCACTGTATGGGTCCTTGACAAAGCTCCAGGGGAAAAATCAAATGGTGTAAAACAATCAAGGGGGGGAAATCAGCGGAAAAACTCTGGTAACATGAATAACCAGAATAGATCAACCCCCCCAAGGAAAAATATGGCATCTGAAGATCGCTGTTACTGACAGAAAGATGTAAATGAAGATCCCATTCATAAACAGCTGGCTGAGTTGTCATAAATCCAATTCAGAATTTGGATTGCAAACAAGATTAATAGAATGGAGGAAAATTTGGAATTAGAAATTGAGGAGCAATTCAAAAGTTGGAATTAGAAATTCAAGGAGAAATTCAAAAGTTGTCTCAAGAATTTAACGAATTTAAAGACAAAACCATCAAAGATTTTGACTCACTGAAGCAAGAATTTGCAGCCCTCAATGATCTGAAAAATACAGTAGAATCCCTCAGTAACAAAGTGGAGTAAGCAGAAGAAAGGATTTCTGACACTGAAGACAAAGCCTTTGAATGCTCCCAAACTCTCAAAGAGGAAGAGAAATGGAGAGCAAAAATGGATCATTCTCTCAAAGAGCTCTGGGATAATTCAAAGAAGGCTAATATTCACCTCATTGTAATACCTAGAGTTTTCAGTACTACAGTAGTGGAAGTGGAAACCTATTTCCACA
>CAUYPK010127270.1:0-15371 GCA_963574355.1 Loris lydekkerianus
AAAAAATAACTTTAAACAAGAAAGAGTTGTCCCAAGTGTCAAATGTCAAAAGGTGGGGCGGTGCCTGTGGCTCAGTGAGTAGGGCGCCAGCCCCATATGCCAAGGGTGGCGGGTTCAAACCCAGCCCCAGCCAAACTGCAACAACAACAACAACAAAAAAAAATAGCTGGGCATTGTGGCGGGCACCTGTAGTCCCAGCTACTCGGGAGGCTGAGATAAGAGAATCGCCTAAGCCCAAGAGCTGGAGGTTGCTGTGAGCTGTAATGCCACAGCACTCTACCGAGGGTGATAAAGTGAGACTCTGTCTCTACAAAAAAGAATGTCAAAAGGTTAAACTCTGAGTCTTGACTCCTCCCCTGAGCCACTGGATGAACACCCCTGCCTCAGTTCCCTCATCTGCAAAATCAGATCATAATCCTGGGCCATGTAGGGGGTGATTATAAAACTCGAACCCCATGGAGAAGTAAATGCATTGCAAAGTGTAGCATGTGGTTCCTGGGTAATCATGCTTCTGTTCCTCCCTAAAAATCTCGTGTGTGGCCAAGTACAGAAGAGGTAGGATGGCCATGACACCCCATGGACATTCATTTGTGCAAGAGGAAATTGGCCCCAATGGAAGGGTCAGGTTGGCCTCTCTCTGTGGTCCTGCCCTGGGGCTTCTCCCTGGGGCAAAGCAGAAAAGGCCAACAGTAGACCAGCTGTATCACCTACTAGCCAGGGCACTGGCACCAGACTTAGGCCCCTCCCCCCCAGGCCATGGGAGTGGAAAAGGGGGCAGTGGACCCTGCCAGGGACGATGCTGGGGGGCTTCTCAGAGGAGGCAATGCCAGATTTGGGCTTTAAAGAATGAACATGATTTTTCCCAATGGTGGAAGCAGGTGCTCAAGACAGAAGAACCTGTGGGAGCAAATGTGTAGAAGCCACATGAGTGTGGCAATGCGGTAAGTATGCAGGATGCATACTATCTGGTATGCATGGAAGCCTGTGCTAATGCTGATGGCACCTAAATGTCAGGTCTGGTGCTACTCCTCTAGATGGGTCAACAGGGAGGGTGGGGCTGGACTGAGGGTGTTGCCAGAAAGCAGCATATTTGGTTGGTCTGTTTGGTCTTGAGCTTCATAGTAGTTGTGACTTTCAGTTTCCTTTTCGGGTTCCCTAGTGTACCCAGAAGCCCAGAGATAAGACTGGTTATTACACG
Organism: Loris lydekkerianus; assembly: GCA_963574355.1. Classification (NCBI taxonomy): domain Eukaryota; kingdom Metazoa; phylum Chordata; class Mammalia; order Primates; family Lorisidae; genus Loris; species Loris lydekkerianus. The sequence continues at coordinate 1,199 of CAUYPK010127270.1, forward strand.
GGCGCACAGCTGGCAGCTGGATCGTGTTCTTACTCAGCCAGGGGAGGACTCCTTGGTAAGTTGGGATGATCTGACCTCCCGCCACTTCCTCACAACACCTCTGTAAGAAAGGGATTTTTGTCCCCATTTCATAGATGAGCTCATAGAGGCCCAAGGTTAAGCAGTGGCAGAGCCTGGATTTGCAGCCAGGTTTGTGTTTGACTTCTCCCTCCTGGGCCCCTGAGCAGTAGAGAGGGAAGGGAGGTTCACAAAGACAGGTTCACAAAGCTCCTGGGTTCACCTCCGATCCCAACTGCTTGAGACATGCCCAGGTGACCCCAGAAGGAAGGTAGATGTTGGCGGCTCCCATCCCTTTGGGAAATTTGGGGTAACAAAAAGAGGTGGAAGAGGGGAGGTGACTGAGAGCCCAGCCAATTGTCCTTGTGGCCTGGCCACCCTGAGGCTGGCCCTAGGGTGCTGCTGCTGAAGTCTGATAGGGGCCAGGGTTTCTTTTGAGATATAAGGAGTGTGGGAAAGAAATTCTCATAATCCTGACAGTGCAGCCATTTTAGAAAATCAGGTCAGAAACCAGCAGTCTCCCCCCTCCAGATTCCTGGAGTACCTCAAGACCAAACATCCTACCCATATCTTGGCTCATAATTCTAACCCTAAGGATGTGTCCACTGTAAGCACTAGAGAAGAGCCCGGGCGGGTGCTCTGGGCTCAAGGCCCCTTTCCAGCTATACTTATCAGGTCATAACAGTCTTCTATGGCTGTGTGGGAGCTGAGCTTATACCTGCTCAGTCTCCGTTCTCCCTCTCCCCTCACTAAATTCTTTCCTCGTCCCTTGTCTGGACTCCTCTCCTTTCTTGCAGACCCTCACCCGGGTTCTATGCCAGAACCTCTCATCTTTGTCCCCAAAGAAAGAAGAAACCTTGAATATAGGTGACCCCAGACCACTTGCCATTGTGGTTATGAAGTTTTAAAGGTCACTGAGAATGTGTAAATACCATTCTCAGGATATCGCTTTCTATTATCTAGTGCGTGCTGGGGCCAGGCACTGTTGTGGAGGGATTGTTTTGGTCTGATGACTCTTTTTAAACCCAGCCTGCCCAGGATTTTTTTTTTTTTTTTTTTTTAGACAGAGTCTCACTATGTTGCCCTCAGCAGAGTGCCATAGCGTCACAACTCACAGCAATCTCAAGCGCTTGGGCTCAAGCAATCCTCTTGCCTTAGCCTCCTAAGTAGCTGGGACTATAGGCGCCGGCCACAATGCCCGGCTATTTTTTTGTTGCAGTTGTCATTGTTGTTTAGGTGGCCTAGGCTGGGTTCAAACCTGCCACCCTCGGTGTATGTGGCTGGTGCTGTAACCACTGTGCTACTGGTGCCGAGCCAGCTGCCCAGGGATTTTTGAGGAGACAGCCCAGTGGCCTGTCTTGGAAGGGGACAGAATAGTAACTGCCATGGTGGGTGAGGTAAGGAGGAGGAATAGAGTGGAAGCTCACCCTCGGAGCTGAGAGGACAAAGTCTTATGCCAGAACCTCTCATCTTCACAGTGCGCTAGCCAGGAAAGGCGGCGTGAGACCAGTCCAGGGACCACCCCAGACCCTTATCACGGCCCTCCTTCTGACCTCTACTGCACACTAATTCGCTAAGACTTGGTAAGTTGGAGAAAAGGGCCCCTCCGCCTCCAGGATCTACGGCACCTCCTCCATTCATTTGCGCCTCCAAAAATATGATAAGTTGGGATTTCCCCCAGGATCTGGGATCAGTTTCCCACCCCCACCCCCAACACCTTCCCTTAGGGACATCTGAGGGACAGGATTGGGATTCTCCAGCCTCCATTTAATGGGTTCCTTCTAGAGACAGAAGGAAACCATTTTTTTTTTTTTTTTTTGTCTTATTTTGTCGCGCTCTGTAGAGTACTGTGGAGTCACAGCTCACAGCAACCTCAAACTCCTGGGCTCAAGCAGTTCTCTTGCCTCAGCCTCCCGAGTAGCTGGGACTACAGGCACCTGCCACAGTGCCCAGCTATTTTTAGAGACGGGGTCTTGCTCTTGCTCAAGCAATCCACCCTCTTCGGCCTCCCAAAGTGCTAGGATTACAGGCATGAACCACCGCACTCAGCAGGAACAAGACTTTTTGTGTGCTTTCAAGTCGCCACCAGTACAATAAGGAAATGGCCTCCTTCTCCCTAGAAGTGGCAGCAGGGTGTAGTGAACCTGGAGGGAGCTGGGCTGGGGACCCAGACCACAGGGGAAGGGCAGCTTTGAATGATGTTGTCAAGGCAGGACCGTTATTCAGATTCCAACTGGGATCCTTGTTTTTCTTTCTCCTCATATAAAAATGTTAAAGGACATACAAGGACATAAACAGAAACTCAGAAAATTGACAGAACTGTCAAAAAGCACATTAAATCAGAGGAGTAATTTGAGTGAAATCTAAGTCATAGTCTTCTTTGTTCTCTACCAGAAAAAGCTGCTCACAAAGATAGCAAAGCAAAACGAATACGATTACTCAGCGGCAGGCGAAGTTGAGGCTGCGCTGTGCTGTTGGAGGCTGGTTGCTTTTAGGTCCAAGTAATGCCTCCCATGGACTCCAGCCAGGCTGTGCCAGAGAGGGTGAGGGGAGCCAATACCCCAGGGCCCAGCAGGTTGCTGCAAATACAGGGGAGGCAGGACCCCAGAGAACTGCAACACAGCACCACACCAGGTCAGCGGGAAGGTCAGGAGTCAGGGACTAGGAAGGCAGCAGGGACAGGTAGCTTTGGAGCTGGGCCTCTAAGGACAGTATTACTCTTACCCTGGGAAGTAGAGGGAAAGCTTGTGGGGGTGAGGGAGGCTGAGGGGGCAGTGGGGAGACCTTGAGGTAGTGCCTGGAACTCAGTGAGGCCAAGAGTTCAAGATAAGCCTGGGCAACATAGTGAGACCCTCTCTATGCCAAAATAAAAATTTAAAAATTATCTGGGTGTGGTGGTGCACACCTGTAGTCCCAGTTACTCAGTAGACTGAGCTGGGAGGATCACTTAAGCCTCGGAGTTTGAAGTTTCAGTGAGCTGTGATTCTGCCACTGTACTTCAGCCTGGGCAACAGAGAAAGACTCTGTTTTATGAAGGGGAAGGAGAAGAGGAAAAGGAAGAAGAGGGGGAGGAAAGGGAAGAAGGGAAGAAGAGGAAAAGAAGGAAGAGGAAGAATTAGAGGAAGGAGAAGAGAAAGAAGAGGAAGAAGGAGAAGAAGGGAAAGGAAGAGAGGAAGGGGAGGAGAAAATGAGGAAGAGGAGGAGGAGGAGAGACAATCTAAGGCCCAGCGGCTAGTGCAGCAGAACAGAGAGGCTGGGCAGCTCCAGGGGCCACAGCAAGGGCTGTGGTGGGATGAAAGGCTCTCCAGCACAGCTTGCGTAAACTCACCACAACGGAGACCTGAGCACAGCCTGCAAGACATGGTTTTGAAATGAGAAGAGTCATTTACGATAAACGTATATACATGACTAAATATTTTTGTGTATTTAAGGGAGTAGAGTAATCCCATTGAAAACATAGGATTTGAATCAGAAAGACTGGGATTGAGTCCTCACTCATGCACTATTGTGAAAATACAGGCAAGTGGGCGGCGCCTGTGGCTCAGTGAGTAGGGCGCCGGCTCCATATGCCAGGGTGGAGGGTTCAAACCCGGCCCCGGTCAAACTGCAACAAAAAAATAGCCAGGCGTTGTGGCGGGCGCCTGTAGTCCCAGCTACTTGGGAGGCTGAGGCAGGAAAATCGCTTAAGCCCAGGAGCTGGAGGTTGCTGTGAGCTGTGTGATGCCACGGCACTCTACCAAAGGGCCATAAAGTGAGACTCTGTCTCTATAAAAAAAAAAAGAAAGAAAGAAAGAAAATACAGGCAAGTTACCTAACTTTCGTGGTTTCCTCTACTTAGAAATGGAGCCACATGCTCGGCACCTGTAGCTCAAGCAGCTAAGGCGCCAGCCACATACACCAGAGCTGGCAGGTTCAAAACCAGCCCAGGCCTGCCAAACAGCAATGACAACTACAACCAAAAAATAGCCGGGCGTTGAGGTTGTAGTCCCTGCTACTTGGGAGGCTGAGGAAAGAGAATCACTTAAGCCCAGGAGTTGGAGGTTGCTATGAGCTGAGATGCCACTGCACTCTAATGACAGCTTGAGGCTCTGTCTCAAAAAAAAAAAAAAAAGAAAAAGAAAAAGAAAGAAATGGGGCCACGATTATATCCATCTCACGGAGTGTGTGTGATCATTCACTGAGGTGCATGTAAGGAGCACTGTACATCATGGACACTCAATAAATGTTAGGTAATATTGATTAGCAAACACCAATGCTCCTAGCCCCAGGTAACCGCCGGAACATTCCCTGCTGTCTTTTTTTCTGTGCATAGATTCTGCTGTTTCTATAATTATCTGATGGGTGTCCCTTCATACCCCAACAGGACGAGAAGATTACCTTGGGTGGGGGCAGAGGAAGCTGCAGTGAGGTAACTGTCTTTAAATAGCAGCCGGCGCAGCTAGAAGACAGAAGCACTTTGGGTTAAGCCTGTTCGGCATTTGCTGCCATCCCAGAGGGAATTGCTGAAGACCTGGCCCTTCGCCCTTTGCCCTTGCCACAGCTGGTTCACATTCCCTCCTAAAATTTGTTTTCTCTTCCCTAAGGATGAAGCAGAACCTTCCAGCCTGGGCACAGACTAGGGAGCTGTAAGGACAACTCTCAGAGACAGCACTGCTGGCACCATGGCCTGCCCAGGTAGTCACGCTTCCTCTTCTCTGGCTGGCTCCTACCTGTCACACCTCCCAGGCTGAGTTAACTGGCAGACCAATCAAGAACTGAGAGGGAGGTTGATGAGTGTGCCGGAGCTGGGACAGATGATTAGAATCTCCCCACCCAGGGGTCTGAGAGTCATCACTGTCCTGGACCTGTTCTCAGGGACTTCCTTTCAGAAGTGGAGGACAGCAGGAGAAGGCAGTGGGGACGGAGAGAGAGGGACAAAAGGTGAGGGACTTGAGGGGAGAGTAGGCAGAACAATAACCTTGACCTTTCACCTCCCTGACTGAGCTGCTCCCAGCTGACCCTGGGGCATTACCCACAGCATACAGGTCCCTCCTCCTCTTGCCCTGCGGCCAGCCCAACTGCTCTGAGTGACTCAGAGGAAAGAGTCACTCAAAGTGTCCCCCTGAATTGGACCCCAGGCCTTTGCCAGGTCCTATCTGTGTTACCTGGAGCTCCTCTCCTCACCAATGACATGGGACTAATATTCTCTGTGTTGTTATCAAATATAACCTGTGTACATGGCCTGCCACACAGGAGGTCTAGTGTCACTTCTCCCCTCCACTGGGAACCTGTTCATTGCGGGTGGAAATTCCCCTGCAGCTGTGTTACGGCCCCTGCTGTTACAGCCATAAGCACCTGCTCACCAGGTATGACTGCCTCAGGCAGGGACTGATTCTAATGCTCTCAAATACCCCTCGTAAAAGAAAAATCTAAGGGATAATAAAATGTTAAAGTTTTTTTTTAAGAGACAGAGTCTCAGCCCTCTATAGAGTGCTGTAGTGTCACAGCTCACAGCAACCTCCAGTTCCTGGGCTTAGCCGATTCTCTTACCTCAGCCTCCTGAGTAGTGAAATGTTAAAGTTTTTACTTGAGTAAGAAGCAATTCATGAATTGGGAAACAGTAGACCAAGAAAAAATGAGCTTATTAAGGTTCTTTCTTTGGTATAACAATGACAGGCCATTAAAGGCAGGTATTTAGAGGGCAAGGATGGAATAAGGACATTATTTGATTGATTGCAGGTATAGAATTGCCTTTTTTGGTTCACCTTGCTGGAAAGTTTCTGGTCACATAACATGATAGTTGGCAGCCTAGGACTGGCTGATGTTAAGTTTTGTTCCTAACACAAGCATTCATCACAAATGACCCAAGTTCTGTGTCACATATGTTTGCGGTTTAAGCGAGGTTAAAGCTGTTCTTAAAGTCTAGTTGGTTCTCTTTGGTCATGAATTTTTCAGGCCTGGTCTCTATTTTAATTTTGCTTTAACACCCTGCAGAAACACCCCCCTCCATCAATAAATATGTAGAATTAGTGCTGTAGGTTTCCTCCATCCAAGCCCTACTTTCCCTCCTCCTCTTAGTAAAGGAAAAAGGAAAAAAAAAAAAACTCAACAGAAAGCAAACAAGAAGGGTCTGGAGGGGAGGGATAAAATCCCACCTCGCAGGTACAAAGCCCACTATCCAGGTGATGGGCACAATTATCACTTTGACTCAAACCGTACAAAAACAATGTAACCCAAACATCTATATCAGCGGTTCTCAACTTGTGAGTCGTGATCCCTTCTTTCCATTTGTAACAACGCGGCAATTAGGAAGGTCAAGAACCACTGATCTATACGCTTTGTATCCCCATAATCTCCTGAAATTAAAATAAAACGAAGCAAAACTCCCAATTCCCCTTCCCACCCCATCCTATCTCGGGGTGGTTCGTGAAGACTTGGCTTTGTTCTCAAGGCAATTCAGTGAGAAAAAGAAAGTAGTGCTGAGAAAACAGGCCATAGGGAAATGAACTTAGAGTTGATTAGGATGGGTGGAGTTTGGTTTAGAGCCCATGCTCACAGCAAACTCAAAATCTTGGGCTCAGGTGATTCTCTTGCCTCAGCCTCCCAAGTAGCTGGGACTACAGGCGCCTGTCACAATACCTGGCTATTTTTAGAGAGAGGGTCTCCTTCTGGCTCAGGCTGGTCTCAAACTCCTGAGCTCAAGCAATCCATCTGCATCAGCCTCCCAGTTGAGTCTTTAATTTGATTCTCAGCTTGACTATTGTTGGTGTATAGCAGTGTTTTTTTAACCTTTTTTATCTGCCACTTAAGTGGGTTCCTGCTGCAAGGAATTTGAGGACATCCTCCTCCTTCATTTGCAGGACATCAAGGGCTCCGGACATTGTGAAAATTTCTCTTTAAGTTATGGTGGGAATCCAGAACAACACTGTATGGGCCCTCCCTGTGCAGCATGGAAAGCATTGGAAGGTTTTATTGCTGTTTCAATTTCATTACTTGATATCAGTCTCTTTAGGAGTTCTATTTCTTTCTGATGAAGCCTGGGGAGGTAATATGTTTCTGAGAATTTGTTCATTTCCTCTATTTCCCAGCTTATGTGCATAGACATTTTTATAGTAGTCAAAAATGATGTTTTATATTTCTGTGGTATCAGTTGAAATATCTCCGTTTTCATTTCTGATTGAGCTTATTAAGGTTCTTTCTTTTCTGTTTTTGGTTAATCTAGCAAAAGGTCTGTCAATTTTGTTATCTTTTCTAAGAACCAACTTTCTGTTTCATTAATTTTCTATGTAATTCTTTTGTTATTGCATTCATTTAGTTCTCCTCTGACCTTAGTCATTTCTTTTCTTCCTCTAGGTTTGGGATTGGTTTGCTCTTTCTTTTTTTTTTTTTTTTGCAGGGGCTGGGCCTGAACCAACCACCTCCAGCCTATGGGGCTGGCGCCCTACCCCTTTGAGCCACAGGCACCACCCTGGTTTGCTCTTTCTTTTCTATTTCCTTGAGATGATTCATTAGATTGTTGATGGGTGATCTTTCTGGGGTTTTTTTGTTTGTTTGTTTGTTGTTTTTGATGTAGGCATTTAAAGCTATCAATTTTCCTCTTAGGACTGCTTTTGCTGAATCCCACAGATTTTCATAACTTGTGTGCCTTTCATGATTTAGTTTAAAAAACCTTATGATTTCTACCTTAATTTCCTCCTTGACCCAATAGTTGTTTAGCAGTAGATTTTGTAAATTTCCATGACTTTGTGTAGAATTGAGTATTTCTGTTGGAGTTGATTTCTAATTTTATTCCATTGTGATCTGAGAAGATACATGGTATAATTTCTATTTTGTTGAATTCGCTGAGAAATTTTTTGTGCCCTAAGATGTGATCAATCTTTGAGAATGTTCTTTGTACTGATGAGCAAAACATATATTCAGTAGTTTTTTTAGTAGAATGTTCTATAAATGTCTGTTAGGCCCATTTTCTCTACAGTCTCATTTAAGTGCTATATTTCTTTATTTCCTATTTGGAGAATGTGTCCAGTTCTGTCAGTGGGGTGTTGAAGTCCCTAGTTATTATGATGTTGCTGTTTATGACTTACTTAGTTCTACTAGGCTTTTATTTCTCAATCTGGATGCACCTGTGTTAGGTTCATAAATATTTAGAATGTTAGATCTTCTTTTTGAATTATTTCCTTTACCATCTTTGTCTTTTTTTAAATTTTGTTGCATTGTAGTCTATGTTATCTGAGAGCAGCTACACCAGCTTTCTTTTGATTTGCATTCACATTCACATGGAATATTGTTTTCTATCCCTTCACTTTGAGTCTGATGCATATTAGATGCATTTCCTAGAGGTAGCACATAGTTGGCTTATATATTTTTTTCCATCCAGCCAGCCTACATCTTTTGAGAGCAGAGTTTAACCCATTCATATTTATTGAAAGAATTGACAAGTGGGGTAGATTTCTGTTCATCCTGTTAAGTAGAACTTTAATGCTTTGCTTTACCTCTTAAGCCATTGTGGTATCTGGGCTCTGAACTTTAGCACTTGTATAATTTAACACTGGTGGCTGTCTATCGTGCTGATCCGTACACAGTGCAGATCTGAGTATTTCCTGCAGCGCAGATCTGGTCTTGACAAATTTCCTCAGTGTTTGCTGAGAAAGTCTTTATTTCTCCCTCATATAAGAAATTTAGTTTTGCATGATACATAATTGTAGGCTGGCCATTTTTCTGTTTGAGAAGACTGAGAATGGAAACCCAGTCCTTTCTGGCTTGTGAGGTCTCAGTTGAGAAGTCTTCTATTAGTCTGATGGGTTTTCTTTGGAAGTTACCTGATGCTTTTGCCTTACAGTTCCTAGGAGCTCCTCATTTGTGTTAACTTTGGTGAGCCTGATGACTATGTGTCGTAATGGTTCCCTCTTGGGGATGAATCTCCCAGGAGTCCATTGAACTTTAAGTATTTGGCTGTCCAGATTTCTACCAAAACCTGGGAAATTTTCTTCAAGTATTCCCTCAAATGGGTTTTCTAGCCCTTGCGTATTTTCTTCTTCACCCTCAGGAAGAAGGGATGCCTATGACTCTTATGTTAGGCCTCTTTACATAATCTCATATTTCTTACAGATTTTGTTCATTCTTCTTATTTCTCTGTTCTTTTTCTTTTTTTCTTTAAGCAAAAGAAAACAAACTTTATTCCTTTGAAATGACTATTGCTAACTATTGTGTATCTCCCAGTTCTTTTCCAAAGCATACATACAACATCAGTTACTGTATTTAACAGTGGCTAAAATGACCACTATTTTATGTGCTTATAATTCTGTGGGTCAGCGTTTTGGGTTGGGCTCTGCTGGTCTGGCCTAGGATTATTCATGTGGCTGACCTGCCTAAGGTGGCCTCACCTGCAGGTGGTGACTGGAGCTGCCTCTTGCAAGTTTGGGCCTCTCCATATGGTCTCATTTGTCCTCAGGGAGGTGGACCTTGGCTTCTTCACAAGGTTGCAACAGTGTCCCCAGAGGGCAAGAATGGCAGCAGCACAAGGCCTAGGCTTGGGTGAGCCACATACATCATTTGTGCCACATTCTATTGGCCAAAACAAGTCAAAAGGGGTGGTATCTGTTTGATTCTACTTTTGGAACAATGCAAAGGGGCTACTGCAATGGTTCACAAAATAGGATCCGTATAGATGGCCCAAACTGTTCTTTTTCTTGGACGGACCTGTTTAATTCAAAGGTGTTGTCTTTTAGCTCTGAGGTTCTTTCTTCTACCTAGCCTATTTATAAGGTTTCCCACTATGTTCTGTATATCTTTAGTGATTTTTCTCTTTTTTTTGGTGGTTTTTGGCTGGGACTGGGTTTGAACCCACCACCTCCGACATACAGGGCCAGCATCCTACCCCTTGGAGCCACAGGCACCGTCCGCTTTAGTGAATTTTTCATTCATTTCCTGCATTTTTTGTGTGTGAATGGTTTGGGTTAGGTTTCTATTTTCTCTTCTATTTCCTTGAGCTTCCTTATAATCTGTGTTCAAAATTCTGTATCTGTCACTTCAATATCCTCATTTTGGTTGATTTCCATTGGTGTGGAGTTACTGTTTTCTTTTGGGAGTGTCCTTTCTGATTTTTCATGTTTTTGAGTTCTTTCACTGATTCCGTCTCATCTGGAGCACCTGTTGCTTCTTCCTGCTTACTACTGGTCAGCACCAGTTCAAACTGCTGTTCTTTATTAACAACATAGAGGACTTGAACACTCCTGCTTAAGGGGAACAATAAAACTTTTGCTGTTCAACAGTGCCAGAGATGAGGGACTTTACCTAACAAATGCAGTCAATGTAACCTGGTTCTTTGTACCCTCAAAGAATGCCCAACAATAAAAAAGAACCACAGTGCCAGAGATGCCAGAGGCAGCCACCTTGAGGAAGGGGCATTGATTAGGAGGTTGTGTGTCTCTTCCCCTTCTTACAATAGGACACCCATCTATCGGATTATTTTAATTACTTCCTTAAAATCCTCATCTTCAAATACAGTCACTATGGGCTAGGCTTCAATGTATGAATCTTGGGGAAACACCATTCAGTCTAAATAGCACGGGTGAATCTATTCAGAAGTACCCCATGTGACAGCTCCTCAGGAAGATTCACACGTAACCAGCTTAAATCCAGTGCCACTTATACCCTTCCCCACTTTCCTCCAACTTTGTATTTTTCAGACAGAGAAAACTTTATAGAGGCTATCATTGAGTATCTCCAGAACAAAGAGAACCTAGAGGATCTGCACCGCCTGCTGTCTGAAGATGAAGAGTGGGAGAAACTTGTGACTGAGGCTGATTTGTCCAGGTAACTTCCATGGGGTTACCTCTGCAGAGTGGTTCAGAAATGCTGCCCAGATTGCCTTGCTGGGCTGGTTTCCTCCTGGCTGGGACAACTTCTCCAGGCAGCCTCCTGTGACTGGGGCTGAGGACATCCACTTCCTTGACAATCCACGAGGAATGTTTCTTTCATTTGACTCACTGGCAGTGAATGACCTCCGATTGAGGGAGATGAGATTGTCAGAGGGCAGGAGAAACAATAGGAAAGCTGGGACAACAGAGCTAGTGCCGGGCTATCCGGCAGGTCCAGAAGAGGGGGGGAGCAGGGCCAACCTGACTCCGTCCCCGGGGCTGAGCGGGATGGTGAGTGTCATGGCCCCGAACACACGGAGCCGGGAGTCTGTCGTAGCAGGAACTCAACTTTATTGAGTCAAGCAGCCACTTATATAGAGCATGGGGAAGGGGTGGGGAAAGGAGGTGGGGGATGAGGTGGTGTGATGGGTGGTAACAGGGTTGGGCCAATGGCATGGTACCATGTCGGCTGTATCTAGGTAGAGGCAGTTTCAGGCCGGGCCTTGCTGAGTCATTGCTATGCGAAAGTAGCTCAATGGATTTACTTCTAGTTAGGCTCGGGAAGTTGCACTAGGCCTCAGGCACATGGCAGGGCCCAACAAGCTAGGGCGAGGGTGTGGCCAGTGGCTGCCAAGGGCACAGACATACAGAGGTCATGGCTTTGCAGAGGACACGTGGGTGAGAGGAGAAGGATATCTCTTCCCTTCCTGATCTGATAGGCATGGACAGCTACAGGCCTGTCTATGCCTGGGAGCTGGGGAGTTCTTGGCTACCACTTGGGACCCGCTTTTATTCTTCAAGAGTAGTCCCTGAACAATAGGCAAGCAGTGTGGCTTAGTGACAACTTCCAAAGTCAGGATGGCGGGCTGCCAATTTTGTACAATTCAAGAGGTTCTGAAGAGACAAGTTCCCATGGTAGAGTATTTCAAAAGAAATTTGAGAATTTGGGAACTTGTCTCTTCAGAACATCATCTTGTCTAAATTCAGGTCTTTTCAGGTGTAGCAATTCGTAAAGATGATATTTTTTTTTTTTTTTTTTTTTGAGACCGACTCTTACATTGTCACCCATAGTACAGTGCCATAGCTCACAGCAACCTCAAACTCTTGGGTTCAAGTGATCCTCTTGCCCCAGCCTCCCAAGAGCTGGGACTACAGGTACCTCCCACAATGCCCGGTTATTCATTTGGGCTCTTGATCACATACAGCCCTCATGACAGTCCTTCCTGGTGGTCCAATGCCTTTAGTCCCCCAGTTCCTCAGAAATGATGCCATGTGACTCAAAGTCACCATGATACATCATATTGTCAAACTGTCCTATGGCCAAAGCTGCCAACAAACCAAGACTTTCCTACCGGGTGGAACATTCCAGGCACCTAGAGATTACTTCCCAGAAAATTCTTCACTATACTAAAGTTCCCTGAATAAAAGCTCTTTGTTTTCTGTGGAGTTTCCTCTCTACAAATACTTGGGTAGTGATGGTGTTGCCCTGCCCTTGAGTGAGAAGGCACCTTTACCAAATACCTACCACTGAAGAGCATTTGGTGATGACTTTTACTTATTTATTCTTGTATTGAATAAGTAACACAGAGCATCCGTGATGTGCAAAATGTGTTAAATGTTGAAAGAAAACTTATTTACATTTGTAAAATTGGTTTCCATTTAATTTATGGTAAAAGCTCTGTGATTTACACAGGATAGACCTTCTGGAGCCCATCTGATAGATAAGCAAACTGCCTTTGTTAATCACTTGACCATTCCTGTTCCAGGGATGAGGTGAACGAACTCCGTGAAGCTCTGCAGGAGCTTGCAACTTATATGTCCATGGAGGACAAAGAGATGCCCCAAGAAGACCAGCTGGGTATAGAGTCGCTTTTGAATGAGTTTCACCAGATGAAAATGGAGCTTGAGGAGCGCATACAAAAGCTGTACGCTCTTGCGGATGAGGTTGACAAGGTTCACAGGGACTGCACCATCTCTGAGGTGGTGGCCAGCTCTACCGGGGCTGTCTCTGGCATCCTGACCATCCTTGGCCTGTCTCTGGCACCTCTGACAGCAGGGGTCAGTCTGGTGCTCTCGGCAACTGGGATAGGGCTGGGAACAGCAGCTGCCGTGACCAGTGTTTCCACCAGCATTGTGGAATACTCAAGCATAGTGTCCGCAAAAGTCAAAGCCAGCCAGCTGTTGGCAACCGATGTCAACATAGTAGAAGTGGGGAAGGAGGCTGTGGGTCAGAATAAACCCAACTTTGCTTCCCTAATAAGCAAATGTTCCGAAGCCCAGAAAGTCGTTGGGAAGAGTGTCCGTGCCATCAAGTTAGCCAAAGCCAACCCACGCTTAGCAGCCACTGCCAAGCGTCTCATGACCACTGGGAAGGTCTCAGCCCGAAGCAGTAAGCAGGTACAGAAAGCTTTTGGAGGCACAACTCTAGCAATGACCAAAAATGCCCGGATCCTGGGCGCAGCCACTGCAGCTGTCTTTCTTGTGGTGGATGTGGTTAGCCTTGTGCAAAAGTCAAAGCACTTGCATGAGGGAGCAAAGGCAGGGTTGGCTGCAGAGCTGAGGCAGGAGGCACGAACACTGGAGAAGGAGCTAGAGCAGCTCACCCAGAGATATGAGAGCCTGCAGCTGAGCCTGGCCCAGTGACCCTCCAGGGCAGTGCAGAGATTGGGGTGGGGGTGGGGGGTGGACAAAGGTATGGACAAAATGGAGACACTTTATTAAAAGGAAAAAGAGGGTGGTGAGATGGGAACTGGATGTTAAGGGGTTTAGCATTTCTGTAGCTGAGCACTGCAAGGAAGGTGTTAATGCAGATGGCAACTGGGTCAAAAAGAAAGTGGGACACTGGAGCCCAGAATAAGGGGCACGGGAGGCCAGGAGTGCCGGGAAGGGGAAGAAGAAGTCCATTTTGGACTAAAGAATACATTGTGGGATGAATAGAGGGAGGCGTGAAGGAACAAGCAATGAGAAAATCAGAAAAACAAAAGAACTGAACATGGGAGAAGGCCAAGAACTGCTGGAATAAGAAGAAACAGCGGCTCCACTAACAACCTTCTCTGTGGTTTGATGTCCCTGTAAGAATGAGTTTTCCTGGCCAGGCATGGTGGCTTGTGCCTGTAACACTAGCACTCTGGGAGGCTAAGGCAGGAGGATTGCTTAAGCTTCCTTAAGCAATGGAAATATTCCTCATTTCTATAATCAAAGAGAGAGAGAGAGAGAGAGAGAATGGGAAAGGAAGGAAGGGAGGGGGAGAGAAAGAAAGAAAAGGAAGGAACGGAGGG